>SAYO01033430.1:406884-425160 GCA_004023745.1 Recurvirostra avosetta
TTTGAAAATCTACTTCTTTCTGAAAATCCACATATTCAATATTATGGGCTTGCTGACTCCAAAGAACCCTAATGGCTTGCAAAGCATGCCTTTCCTTTGTAAAAGTGATACTGACTCTTCTCGTATATTCCATGTCCTCCTGATCTTATTTTTCATTATACTATCCACTTTGTTCAGAAATCAAGTCAGGTTTACTAGTTTATTGTTGCCTAGATTCTCCCTGGCAAACCTATTTAAAAGTTAGTGTCATATTCAGTTAGCCTCTAATCATCTGACACAGAGCTCCATACGAGAGCATCTACAAAACACAATACAATACTGTCTCATCCTGGTGGTTTTCCAGTCTTCAGCTTATTGTTTTACTATTCTAATTTGCATTGTTTATCACCTTTAACGTGAAGTCAGGATCAAGCTGAAGAGATTCAGGCTGTTCAATATGAAAGTCTACAAGTTCAGCCACTGGTGTGAAGCTAGACAGGAGTGGTAAAAGCACACACTTCTAACATAACTCTAGGCAACTAATTTAAAGACTCTGTCCATGAGTTTCCTATTTATTAAAGGAAATAATAATAATAGTTCCTTGTTCACACTCCTGGTCATCTTAGATCATCCAGCGCGGAGGTGTCTGCAAAAATGCTTTGCACACAGTAAGGTTCTGCCCTTGGTGAGGGTATCGTAGCCATTTGGTAACACCAGACACAAGTAATTCCAGTAAAGTGACACTGTTAGTCAGCCAAAGGTGACCCGGCATCTCTTTTTGGCTGGAACAGGCCAGGACTATTGGGACTGTCCTGGTCTCCTGTCAAAAGTCTTTTTTGGATGTTATTTCATCCTGGATCTTTGCCTGACAGGGGATTTTTTCCTGTCTCCGTCCCAAGCCAGGGCTCTGGAAAAAGGCCTAAAGCAATTACCCTGAAATCTTTTCATCCTGTTCACAGCCCAGTCTGCAGTTAGCAAAAAGCTTGCATCTATTGGGAAAGTTTGGCTTTACTGTGGAATTTAGGAACCTGCTACCTTTGGCTCAGGAAGGAGCCTCAGAGCGAGGCAGAAGGTCTCTCGTTGGACACCTATCCCCACTGCAGTCCACACACCGCTACCTCTCAGTTTGCTCTTTACACAAAGTTGGTGACTGTAAAGGATCCCAAATTATTTCCTTCAGCATTGTTTGCAGGAAGACTTTACCGTAAGAGCAGTGTGCTCCCTGTGCGTTGTAAATATCCACCCAGAGCTAGCTGCCTGGATGCCCATCACAGCAGTGCTCCTAACACTGGCATGCTACGGGTGCAGTAACTCCAAGTGGGAACAATACACATTATCTATTGTCTGTGCATAAACCAGCCTGCATTTGGTACAGGTGGACCATATTGAGCTAAAATTATTCTTAAAAGCATATAGAAGAATAACTGTGCTTAGTCTTCTGAAACAGGACCACTTTAAAGAATTTTTGGTTTCCACTGGAATCAGCAGGTCTCTTTGAGAACGACACAGCTCACGTGAGGTAACAAAGCTGAGCTCTAGAGTTGCTGACAGAGGCCTCCCTAAAGGTAAACTTGGAGAAAAATACACTTCAGTTTGTGTGTACAAATGGGCAGGGAGTACACATGAATGTGCAAAGCATCAGCAAGCCGTGCATCAAAAGGGAGGAACCCAAAAGCGTGGGAAATGTGGTTCCTACTGACTACGGGGGTAAGTTGCCACTGTTGGGACTAAATGACTTCCAAAAGGAGCGTCATGTGTTTGCAGCCAGACTTGCCAAACTTGTACATGCACCTGTGGCCTACGCAGGTTTTCACTTAATGAGTTGCCTAGTTTCATAGAAACACAGATGCTGCAGTAACACAAAACAAGAAGGTCATTAGGCTGGAGGGGAGCATGCCTGTTGCTTCAACACATACATCAACGGAGCCTTAAGCGACATTGCACCAGGGAACTGGCTGCAAGGACACCGAAAGGGTGAGGAGGGCAGCCGCAGCACACTGCAATACTTGCCTTCGTTGCAGCACCACCAGCAACATTCATGCTCACTGCAATAACTGGGGCAGAGGGGTGGTGGCAACATGAAGCTGAGGTGTGTCTGGGATACACAAGTATGGGTCACTGTGAATGAGAACCTGGCCAAACACATGGATCAACACAGCAGGTCCTTGCAACCTCCAAATTTCTCAGGTGGATTTCCACAGACTCCTTCAGGCTTACCTGCATTAACCTTAAGGGGCGAAAAGGAAGAGGAGAAAATCCACAGAACAGTTAAAACAGAGAAAATAATCATCAAATACACGCAAGCCTGAACCCTGGGCCTTTCCTGTATCCAGTGGGTCAACAGGTTTTTTCCTCAGCACACTGGTGTTTTTGGTGCTAGGAGGAATGCAGCAAAAACAATTACTGTTTTGTTTGCTGAGGAAACCCAGAGGCCAGGAATACACATGCAATGAGTGCTGTGCTGGGACCGTTGTTTACTAGAGATGGTAGGAAAGCAATTTAAGGAATTTCCAAGTGACATAAACAGGCAGGGCCAGTTCCAGGCCCTTCTCAGGGCAAGATCCAACACCACTGACACAGCCTCCGACTGGCTGCATAGGGAAATGGCCCCTTTTTCTCTGTGGCCTAAATCATGAACACCATCAAATTCTGTCATGTTTCCCAGGGTGATGTGAGAATGCGAGAACAGGGTAAGGCCGTGTATGTTTGAGATTCCTAACAAATCTATGTTCTTTTGTGGCAAGCAAAACTAGCAAGGGGTGGTCCCCCCTCCCACAATGTAAATCAAGAATAAAGTGCAACTATGTCTATTTTCTTACATCTGAGATTCATTCTGGAGGCACCACACTACAGCTATCTTCGTCTTTCTACAAACCATCAGCTCTGCCCACATGCTGAGCCAACATTCATTGGGACAATTCTTTGCCAAGCAACACTGAATTTTTATGGCCCAGACATAAGTGCAAGTTGCTAAAGCAGAGGCACATGGATAGTACTGTAACTATGGCTATTTATTAACAGTCTTGAGAGCTGAAACATGCCATTTTTAAAGCACTTTAATGCCTAGAGGGGAAAAAGGGTCTCAGCATAGCAATTCCTCTTTTAACTAATACTTTTCTTACTTTATATACTTCCCCACTTCCACTATATGCCCCACGATAGCTCACTTCTTAATCCGGCCTCTCCTTCTGCTCTCCTAGCTCTCTGTAACCCCTTTAACTCCTGTCATTTCACTTTCTTTCCCAGTAGACCCCCAAGGTATACTATAAAAGCAGCAGACTGTGGATGTCCTCCAGATGGGCTGTTAGCACGCAGAACAGAGGGAGAGACCCCCTGCCCTGCCATGCCTGGAGGGGTGTTCTCAGTGATGGAAAGGTCCTGAGGAGCGCTTTGCCTCCATAGCCTTGTGAAGCAGCTCTAGGGCTGGCCATTGAGCCCAGCCCGGTGCCCCTGCTGCTCATGGCGAGCACCTCAGTGGCACCTTCATGCCACGCAGGCAGCTGTTTTGGTCATGCAGGAGTCCAACCACGAATAAGCAAAGGGCAGCAGCAGATACAAAGCCCTTGTCATGCTCTTCCCTGCCCCCGGGGGAAGCAGGGAGGGAGGTAGAACAATGTGCTGATCACAAGGTTCAGGGATTTCATTGGGCTTTTATGAAATAGCTGGCATTTTTCAAAAACCTCCTCATGATCTCCCTTTCCTGCTGCTTGCCCACAGAGATGCTCTCATGCGATTGTGTTTACTGTCACCCTCCAGTTCCCTGTGCCCTGGAAGTACAGCACTGTGCAAGAATGCCTGAGGAGGCAGCTGGCAGCATTGCAGCAATTCCTCAGCTCCCCAGACCCTCCGCTCCACAGAGAAAAACACCCTGCAGGGGACACAGACCTGCTCTTCTGTTACCCCAGCTGACAGCAAGTTTATTCTGCACTCGGCGAACTCGGTACAAAGAGGAAGGTGGGTGAAAATATTTTGAGCCCACTTCTCATCTTTCCTCATCGGAAATCAAGAATAACAGAAGCCAAGGAACTAACAACTACTACTCCCACCTCATGCTACGTGGCACGTTTTAGAGCCCTCTTTCCTGCAGCATTTAGTTACACACTGTCAAGCTCTTGCATGTCACCGAGGTCTTTCTCATCGTCTTTATAGCCTGATGGCTGCCTCTGTTATACATGACCACAAACTGCAATTTTGCATGCCGTATCAGCAACGTTTTGCTTTGCAAAGGCTTCTCTTGTTCTGTCTAACAAACTGTACTTCATTTCTGGCCCTCAGGAAAGGCATTTTTCTCTTCTGCAACAAGAGTAGCTCGTTTTCAAAACCTCAGGTCTTACAGGAACTGTCTACACTATACCTGCACCTGTTTAATTAAATCAGCACAAATAAGTTGGTTTTTTTTTCGCTTTCTGCCAAGAAATGTGACACAAAGGAATACATTATCAGGAAAAGCAATAGTTGCTTTGTTTATGTTTTTTTTAAGAAGAAGTAAACACAAAACTATCCATGTTCAGGTGAAAGTCAAAAGGGTGTGACTGGTTCTTCAACAATAACATTCATTTTCCACCATCAAGTATACTTTTCTGTGAAATTTGTTTTCAGCTGAGAACCAATTTCACTGATAAAAAGCCTTTTCCTTTTCTTTAAAAGACCAAATTATTGATCAGTCCTAAGCAATATTCCTATTTCAGTCTAGGATGCATTATTTTTGTTTAGTTTAAATTCCATTCCTTATTACCTTCAATTAAATCAATAAAGCCAATTTAAAATGAAATTAAGGTGTCAGAAATTATATCGGTTCAAAGTAAATTGTTCCTGCTTCTCTCTTTCTTTTTTTTTTTTATTAAAACTGATAAAACCAGCTATTTTGAAATTTTCATATACACAGGTTCTCAAATACATATGCCCAAGTATGTGTATGGGATGATATTGGTCCACATTTACATGTGCATACACAGATGTTTACACCTGGAAATAAGCACTTAAATTCCTATACTGCCTGCAAAGAGATTTCTTAACCTGGAAGGTCAATTGGTTTGTGTGACAATGAATTCCTGTGCCAAAGGTTATTTCTGCAGGAAAAGGGGCATTTCTGAGATTCTGTGACGATACTGGAACAGATACTATTGCTGAGGTAATGTTTTGAAATTTTTTATTTTTTTCAGGCTCACTCTTCCCACTGTCTACATGAAAGCTTTGCATTGCCCTTTACTGAATTTGGAGACGAAGCAATAGTTTGTCTTTCTAAGAGAGCAAGATTTGTGCAGTTACTTTGTCTGGGTGCTCTCTCCTAGATTAATAACTTGCAAAACCTGTGACCGGTTTCAACCAAGTTCCGCAGAGCTCTCACAAATACAGCGTCTCTAAGTTTCATGAAAATAGGTGATTTGCTTTCCACATGGCACAGCTGTCCCCTGACTGCAGTTTGCTTCCACTCTCATTACATTTGTTCACTCGCTTGCAACTGCTCTCTTGGGAAGGAGGCGGTCAGGAAAAGGGAAGAGGGGAGCGCAAATTGAAGGCAGTGGGCTAGAAAGCAAAGGGTGCGGCTAGCAATCAAAAATGTGCATGCACACTACTCAGTCCATGGCTTCCATCCACCTAACATCTATAATCTCCCCTGACAGACCTGACATTGCACACAATGCGATCACTGGCACAGGAGGTACACAAACAGATGCAGCAACGTGTTAACAAAGGGACTGATGAAGGAACAAGAGATGAAAAAAACCTCTTAGTTGTTGGCCTTAAAAAATATTGCTCCCAGGAAATTTAGAGGCTTTATATAGTATAAACTTGGCTGGACACACGTAGCTCACTTTAACAGTTCAACTGGATCTGGATTCAGACACTTGTTTTATGTCACTCAGAACCAGACATTTAATGCAACCTTCCAGCTGTACAATGAAGCCATATTTTACTACCCTGTGTGATGTTTTGGCTTCCCTGAATTGAGATGCTGCACAAATACCCACTATGCAAACACAGACACTTTTTCATTGCTAAAATAAGAAATTATCTACCTTTGTTTCTTCTGGAAAAGAGGCAAAATTAACACACACATTTTTAAAAACTGAAGCACATCACACTTGTGCCAGCCAAAACCATGGCTGCTTATTGGGGCATGGCCACACGTTTGCAGAAGCAGAAACAGATTTTACAAGAGTCACTTTCCTTTGTTTGCATCATTAACTTTATTGTCCTTTAAATACACACACCAAAGTTGCTCTTGAAAAAAGGTAATCTTAGCTGATTGGAGTAAAGTAAGGAAACGGTATTGTCCAGACTTTTTCTCTGTAATTTCAATCCTGTTTTTAAGGCTGGTAGTCTACTGACAGCCTTGTGTAAGCAGTCATGGCTCAGACATGAGAAATCATTGTGCCATGGATTCCTGCTTCAAGGTGCAGAGATACAGATCAAGAAATAATCTATCATCACACAAGCAAAACTCTGATTGCTTGGACTGCATTTAAACACACACCATCAGGGCTCTGGCATGCCTTTCGCCTCACCTCATATTCCTAAAGAAATTGTCTGGGTCCCTACTGTCCCAGAGTGCCCAAAAAGAACTACAGGTACATAAAAACAAACCACAGCTCTCATATCAATCTTAGATCAAATCATTCCTGTACTGCAGCTTTTTTGTGGACGTTCAAAACAGTCCTTGCAAGCACCTACTGTGGTGCAATTGACAGCACCTACATTTTAGATATTTTGTTCTTAGTCTTATTTGAGAGAGAGAGGTGCATCCAGAGATACCCTCCCATCTCCATTGCAGCTCTCTGAGCATCCTGCTTCTGCTAAAGCATGAAACATTTTGGAAAATGACAAGTGCACTTAGTTTCCATTTACCTCAACAACCTGCTAGCACCTGGCAGCATCCAGACCCAAAGCTCATTTGTGGCCAGTCTTGGCAAGTTGACATCTAAACTTTCAACCAAGGCCTAGGCGTACATGAAATTATTGTTCCTCCTTCATGGGTATAAACTTCAAGTCAAATCTGAGTTGAGAAAAGACCTTGTAGCAGAATAGATTTCTGACAGTTTATGGTTAAAAGAACTGAGAAGTGCAATTTGAAATTGCTGCTTATGTAACAAGAGCCTGAGAACTGCACTACTATTTAATTGAGGGAAAAGTAACTGAAGGAGAATTGCTTGGAGATCTGCCAGAAGGATTTTAACAGCTGGAAGTTGAAAAGTGATTAATTTTGACAGCAATAAATGCTCTGTGTTCATAAGTAATTTTGTTTAGATTTCCGAGCTGTTTGAATTCTTTTCTGTGTACTATTAACATTTTATTATCCAGATAGGAATTTGGATTTTCTTTGTTTAGAAAATTTATGAAAAAACACTTTTTCCCTAGCAGGTAGCCACTGATCTTGGGAAAAGAAAAATGAATGCAGCCTGGAATTAATCATTCAGAAGAACTGGTCTCAGTGAAAAGTGACCACACTTATTCCATCTCTTGAAGGAAGACAAGGGATGACTGCCTGGGCAAGCCCAAGAAAAGAGAGAGAAACACAGGGTGAGAAGGCTCTAGCTGGCAGTAGCTCCAAGAGGCTGCGCTCTGCCCGCTAGCCAGTTTTGTTAGCTCTCCTGACATACAACAACTGCTACCAAAACCGTAATATTTACAGGACATAGTCTTCTTTGAACAGATAAAAGCATAACCCTGACCACATCAAGAGAAAGGGCAAGGGCAGTAAGGGTAAACTAAATCCTTTTCTCGAGAGTACCACATAATCAGACACCAGCATTGGAGTGGTCAAAGTGAAGTACATTGGCTGGACTTCACGGCTTTTTGCTGGATCTTGAAGATGCAATGGGAATGAGATAGGGTAATGAGAGGACTAAACAGATAGGCTTGGGAGTTATCATCTGAGAGCAGAGCATCCTCGACCATGGAACAGCCTACAGACATTAGTGTGTGGAAGACGCAGTACGGTCCAAGCCACACAGAACATTTAACCAGAAAGCAAAGCCTCCCCGGACACTCTTTACCTTAAGCACAATCCAGTATAAACCTCCAGCCAGCCAGGAAGAGTGACTAGCCCCATTACTTGCAGATACAAAGAAGAAGGCATTCAGCTCTCCACTTGTAGATTACGATCCTCTGAAGCCCACCCTTGAAAAAGCCAAGGTACCACTGATATGAACAAGTGGAAGACACCACCAAAGCCAATTCTAACCCCTAATTGTGTCTGAAAGAACACGGCCAGGTGGCTGAAAATAAGACAGCCCAGAGGAAACAGGTAAAACAACCTCCCTTAGCAAAGAACATGGCTGGGAATGTTTTTCTCGCAAGTGTTATGGTTATGGCCATGGCACACAAACCTCTGAGGAGCTCATGATGAAACACTACCTTCTGAACACACACGTATTTGCCTACGTGAGACAAAACCAGCAGGCTCAGTTTGCAGCAGATTTCATGGGGCACACCCTGTACTGATAAGGCAAACATCAACCCTCACATCTGCCATTGGTGGAGGCTCACCTCCCCTTCTGTGCAGCCAAACAGAGCAAGTGGCAGTGGAGCTCCCTGTGCAGCCCCCTGTACAGGCTGGGGAGCACCAGCTAACGGAGCAGGAGGTGCAGGACGGCACACTGGTGTAGCAAATCCATTGACAGGCACACACGAGCCATTAGATGAACATGTACGTGATCTCAGTGTGGAGAGTGAGAATACTTCAACAAACCCTTCTGTCTCTGCCACAGATCATGCAGCCCATACAGTGCTTAATAGAGGCTGATCTGTTGCAGTGCACTTTTGTCCTAGCATGGGAGATTCCCAGTTTTGTATATAATCTCCTGGATTTCTTCCTTATTATAAGAGGCATTTAAAATATTTGCCAAGCCCTTGGCATAGCTTTTGCAACAAAGAACTGGTAAAACAAGGTGAAAAATGCAGTTGCAGGAGGGCAGTTACATTTAGGAGGTGGCACGTGGGAATTCTCCAGTGCTCCTTTGATCCAGACATTTGATTGGTATTTACACTGGTCTCTTTTAAAGGCAGTGATTAACTTAGACTAGATACACAGCTTTCAAATGGCTTCACTTCAGGCAGATGACTTAGCTTACAGACTCTTTTGTGGACTAGGTTGTAACTGGGTGTGTTTCCTACGCCAGTGATCCAAGAGGAGGATCATCCCCATCTTTCCCCTCCTACCTGATCCCAGGCTCAGAGATAATCATACAAAGAAAGGAGGGCACCGTGAAGCAGAGAAGGAAAAGGCAGGTAAAGGATGGTATTGGTTGGGGCACACTTTATTTTCCAGGTAGGTCTGTTGAAATCGGGCAGAGATCTAACATGGCATCTGTCATCAGCTTTCTCCTTCATGGGAAAAATTACATGGCCCCTGTCAGCTATTAGAGACCTTCCACAGCAGCTGGAAGTGAAAACAAGAGCATCAGGCCCAGAAAGCCTGACTCTCCAATGACCTCTGCATTGAATTAAAAGGCTTCCTGGGTGAACCTCCTGACTGCTCCAGTGTCAAAATTAAACTTTGCTCAAATGTGGCATCTGAGAAGCTGCCAGGAAGGAATGGACATTTTCTCCTCTGTAACCTCCCAGGGTTTTATTTCAGGAAGGGCTGAGCCGGGGCTTGGCATTTATCCCCAGGAAGCGTCATACTTATCCAGTCCCTTCCTACTCACCACATCCCTGATGTTAAGTAGCTTCAACTGCAAAATAAAGCGGCATGACTGCTACTGCTTATGTCACTTCCACTCAGCCATGCATTTAGCTGCTTGCTTTATATGCATGGAATATCTCATTTAATTTTCACTAAGTTACTTCAATCTTAGAAAAAGAGAGCTTCAGGAAGATGGTTAAAATAAGCATCATGTGATATTAAGTGTTTTTGATGGTTAATGTCACGGCATGTATAACAGCACTGTGCAAATTGGATTAGATTCAGAAACAGTCTCCTTTAGACTAGACTAGTGCATGTTTATTAAGCCTCCATATAGTCAGTGTAAAACCGAAAATTCCTTTAAAACCGGCTTACCTCCACCCCGCTTTTGCTCATTCTGTCGTCAGTCTTTTCCACCAGATGAAGGGATGCCCACCCTCAGCAGACAGTTATGGGAGGAACAGTTGGTAAGAAGAATGAATAACTGTTAAACTAGAAAACCCTGTCAAACTCTCTGGTTGAAGACCCCCTTTCAAAAACCTTGTTTTTCCTGTGTACTTAGGGGATTGCAGCCACAAAAGGGGTATTACTGTGAAAAAGGGAAGATTCTGGGTCTGCTACTTGGGCAGAATGGATTGGGGAATTATTTAGGCACGCCCCCGTTTGCCCAGATAAATGCAACAATTTACCATGGCTCCAGGATCAAACTTGAACCATTCTTAACCATAACACAGTAAGAAAACAGAATCACAATCCTAACAATTTTGGTTTGCATTGATAAAATGTACAAAGGATGCACCCCATCTCTAGCAACATTTCCTCTCTTCCTCGTTATTACACTGGGTTTTGTTGTTGCAACCCTCTAATAATCAGCTATAAGCAAACTACTTGGCAGCCACTGCAAAATGCCACTGCACATTTGCCCTGCAGAAAGTGCAGAGGGGCAGGATTTGTTAGCACATTGCATGGAATTGCACTGCTTTCCTCACTGGCTATTAGTCATCTAAGATACTATCCTACTGCTAGCTAGTTTGAAAGCTAGCCCAAACACTAGTTGTAGTAAGTGGGAATTTTGACGTGGCCTTCAACAGGGCCAAAATCTCAGGTGACCTGCAAACACAGATGCTGCGGCAGGTTAAATATTTGTTCTTCTCACTTGAGAACTGAGAACGCTTCATATCTGATAAAAGCAAAACATCTTTGATAAGTGCCACTTTTATAAGACCCATGTATCTGGAAAACCTGTGGTCAGTTTGGCACTTGTCACCCCTGGCTCTACAGAGGGAGCATCCATTCACGTGAGTTTAATGATCATGAACATTTGTCGTGAACCCCAACAATATGTAAAATAGGCTATCACTGGGGAGTCTTCCACCTTCTTTCTAATGTTGTCTCTCAGGATACAGCAGTATCTCCAGTGCCTCTCATGGTTTGCAACTCTGTTCCATCTTTATTACTGCAGAGATGTTTCGGTTTTCTCCATGGAGGCAGTTAATAAAATTTATTGTTAGCTACAAACTCTGCAAATCCAGTCCCTGGAATATAAGCCAATGCAATATATTGGCTTCAAAGCTGGCAGGATCAAACTAAGCAGGATCATTTGGTGGGATCTCTGCCCATAAGGGAACTGAATGCCAGGTCATGCAGGGTTACCAAAGGCAAGTTATTGGTTTCATATTGCGAAGCAAGGGTGACTTTGACTGAGATCCCCTTTAGTCTTCAGATCTCCCAAGGTGAGGATGGGGTTAAAAGAAAGGATTTCCTAAATCCGACTCTGTTCCAAAAAGGTTAGGGATAAAACTAACAGCAATTATGTACTGTTATTAAAATAGCACCTAGAGGTGCATGCCAAGAACCTCACTAAACACACAGAGATGATTCCTGCACCAAAGAATTTTCAATAAGAACAGACAAGACAAAGGCAGTACTGTTATTCTCGTTTTGCGAACACTGAACCAAGATGCAGAGACTAAGTCACCACGGCACAGAGATTAGGTCACTTGCCAAGGTCATATGAGGGATCTGTGGTACAGCCAGGACCTGAGTCTATTGGTATGACTCAGTCATAGTCCTGTGTTTCGTAAGAGTAGTCCCCTTACTCATCCCAAGTTTCCAGTACTGTGTTGGTCCAGTTTTGATTTTCAGAACCAAAGGTCAAAGAACTTTATCTCAGAATCCCACTGCACCCAATTCACCCAGCAAAAAAAGTTTGACTGCAGGAAGAATGTGTTTCTGTAAACCAAGCCACGTTCTTTATAGGCCCACATTGGGAATAGTCTCTTATTTGGTCAGACCTATGTTGCCACCCTGCCCACTGTTGCATGCAAGCACAATCTCAGCAACAGGCCATCTAATTGCTTGCTTGCTGTGCAAAAATGCCCATTTTTTACTACTTGCAGAAGACTGGGAAGGAATCCTTCCTAACCACAGTCTTGAGCACTAGGCCTGGCTAAAAATTTTTGAAGTTATTTATTCCACCAATTTTCTAAAGATTATTTGCATGAATGTCTTACTTTAAATGAAAACCAAAACCCAATCTTTATACTCAACACCTCTGTTCCAAGGTCCAAAGTAATGAAGGGGATATTTCAAAGGCAGAAATGCCAGTATTTAATTCTCACTTACTTTCCAGGACATTAGACACTTGATGATTCTTTGTGCCCCTATAAAACTTCAAATTTTCTCAGTCTTACATCTAGAATGCTGTACTTGGATGTCCTTGAATTACTGAGAACTCCTTCACTTCCAAAACTCAAACTGCGATATTTTATGTGCATGCTGCAATAAGACATTTCTGTTGTTCTGAAACAGATTGCTGTTCTCTTCCAGCTGATACTGTCTTCTCCCCTAAGAATTTTACAGGAAATGAATGGGGAAGAGAGAGATGTTGCTCTCTTTCCCACCTGCATTGCTGGCTTAAGAAGCAAAGCAAGCCTTAGCTATTTTATCTGTAACAGGCATGACAATTCACAGGAGTAATTTCTGATGAGACTCATATGTCTTGTTGATGTGTCATTTGTTACTATAAAGAGGGCAAAACAATTTATATTACCATATTTTGTAAACATTATTTCAGGTGAATTTTTGATCTTCACTACCTCCTTCACCACCATCTCTTTACTTAGAGGTCAAACTTACTGGTTAGGGTATTTTCCATTAAAATTGATAGTTCTTTTCTGATTATTCAACCTAGCAGGAGTAACAAAATATTCCTGCTTTTCTGCTGGCACTCACCCATGCCTATAGATAAAGCTACACTACCCTTGTCAGAGATTGTGTGCCTCTAGTTCATGGAACATTCCCTGAAAAACACTAATTTCTGCCACAGACTCAGCCCATTGAAAGCAAATATGAGATTTCAACAGATTCTGATGATATAGGAGCTGAATCCCTAGTTCTGAGACCCAATGCTAAATTCACCTCTGAAATTCTGTAGAAAGATGAAAATAGGAAGAAGGAAATCATTTCTGGAAGTATCCTGTTGCTGCTACAGATATACTGGGTCATGTTCCTGTCTCGCTTGAAAAAAACCCAAAGGCATTATTAAGTAAGCGTGTATTTCTCTTTATTTATCCTACAGGTCATCACATGGATCACTGATTTACAACATGACTGAGAAGGAGTCTGCAAGAAGTCCAACTCACAAGCAGGAAGGCTTAAATCCAACTCACCAACGTAATAATGGAAGTTCTGGCATCTTCAAAGATAATCTCACAAAAAAAACAGAGCCCACTTATTTTCTCACTAGGTAATTTTTGCTTTACAGATAGCATCAAACTATTACACAGCTAACACTGCTTCTAAAAATATAGCGTATCATCGTTGATTCATATAGAAGTTCAATAAAAACAGAAGGGTTGTGTTCACTTTGAGGAATGCTAACAGAATACTCAGCTGTGAATTAGACTATCAGATAAGCTAGTCCTTATTGACAAATTAATTATTTCTATCATTCATTGCTTTTTTTTTTTAATCAAAAACTCATTAAGTCAGTGGGTGAGCTGTTCTGAGGAGGAATAATCAAAAGATAATCACACCAGCTTTGAATAATTTTATCACAGCTCATACACTTTAGGCTTCTCTAGTGATCTAAAGGATGAGATTTGAACTTCATTATGAACTGATTATAAATATAATTCAGATGGATGGGAAAGTAATTTGAAGAAATTTTAGCCTGGTAATGAGTTCCCTTTGAAGCTTGTGAGCTGGTTGTTGGACAAATTTTGAACAATTATTGCTTGTCTACAAGGAACTAGGATGTTGAAGAAGTTCTTGGATTTTATTAATTGAATTAGTTTCTAAGCAGAGAATGAAGAACACTGCCATATAACTTTCTCTTTTGTCACATTGAATATGCCTTCCAGTGCTCTGATGGCCAAAAGTTTTTAAGGACCCCATCACTGAGCTTGAGACCATGCCCATTATTTTTCAAGCTACACACCCTGGTCTAATAAAAGAGATGCTTTTCTCTTACATCCATTACATCACTTGGATCTTAGATACTCAAAGCAACTTCAGTATTTCTTTGAGAAGCAGCCCAGGCAGCGTGTGCTTACCCAGCTCTTTCACGAGGGCTGTATCATTGCAGATCGTACTACCAGCCCTATTCAGCTGCCTTAGAAGACACAAAAAACTGACCTGGTAGGTGGTGCATCATGATCACTACGAAGCAATGGCTACATATCATATATACAGTATCAGATTCATTACCATTACCACCTGCTTATCTCATTTATCTCATACAGAAAGGGTTTTGCACTGCATGCTCCCAGGAGCAGGCATGGTGGTGCAACTACATCTCTGTACAGAATGACCCACAGCAGGCCCCGAGGAACCTCCTCCGTGGAATGACAAGCAGGCATCATTTTTGGCAATCCTGTTTGAATCTGTCCCAAGACTGTGCTTTGCATTACTATTGCAAGACAGAAAGGTTTCTGCAATACATACCCACACACTGACCTACCCCTCTTGGGGTACTTTCATCAAGGTCTGCAGGTAAAGACAAAGGAGACCCACAAACCTTTTTCAATAACCTGACTTCCCCTGCAACTGGCATCTCCGTACCCCACAACCATGCTGCAGGGACTGCAAACCTTAGGACCATTTTTCGACACGGTCCCCGTGCCAGAGCATAGCATGCAGAAACCTCAAGGCCTGAGACTAACAGCCTTGTGATCAGTCCTGGGCAATGCAGGTTGAGTTCAGCTTAGCACTCAGTACCTACAAGAAATGGGTCTGAACCACAACCTCCAAGCACCTCCAAAGTTTGGTAGGGCCTGAGTTTGGAAAATGGCATGTTTCAGATAGCTATAGTTGTAAAAGTACCAATTCAGTTGCTGAGTTTAAACTCACATTCCAGTGTGTCATACTAACAGCCCTCAGGAGGCTGTCTCAAAATGTGGTAATGCTACTCCCATGGTCATACACCTGGCAGAATAAGTGCTCCCTTCCATTAAAAATGTCATTAGCTCTAGGAATGCTAAGATAAGAGGTACACAGTGCTCATTTGTATGCTGGTATCTACAATATTCAGCCTCTCAGATTATCGAGCAGACACAAAGATAGCAGCAAACACAGAATACACCTATTGATAATAAATTGATTTTCCTCTATGTGCCTGAAAACATTTTCTCATTGTAGACATACATAGTCATCAGTACTTCACAGATGTAAAATCTAAAAGGACTGTGGAATTAAGCCTGCTCAGATAACATGTTTGAGTACAACAATTCTTGTCCATGCTGAGGGCAACATCTTGTTAACATGTGTCTTAGCAGTTTTTAACATAATGCATTAGCTCATTACAGATAAGCCCTGAGCATATGCAGTCTGGGTAATCCAAGAGAAAGAATAGTGCCTTTCAAAAAGATGAACTGACAGAACAAGAAGCGGAAATTTAACTTCACCAAGCAGACCGTCTCAGCAGCAGCTCCTATAACACAAGCCACAGAAACTTCAAATGCTTACTGTTTTTCCCTGATTTTCATTCAGCTTGCTGCTCCTGTTTCTCAGACAAATTGTTTAGGCTTGGAATTAAGAACGTACAAAGGAATCACATCAAATTTTATTTATAAAATTTAAGTTCTACCTTAAAAACCTTTAGGTTTTTTTTTAACCTCTAACCGTTCACTTGAAAGGCTGTTAAAGGCCGTCACTTTTTGCAAGCTAAAAACCTCTTAACTTCTAGACTAAGCCCACTAAACCAGGACAACTAGGCTTCAGCTAACATGAAATTCTGCATCTGTAGAAACTAATGACAAAATTCCCATGGACCTCAGTAGGACACATATTGTAGCTTCAGACTTGCAGCATATAAACGTAAATTTGCCGTAAGTATTAAGCCAGAAATAAACATTTGAAGTAAGACTGTGCAATAATACTGCACCCAAAATACGTACATAAATGTTAGTAGAATTTATATTATTGAGTTTCTGCAGCGATGTACATCAAAGTCACAGGACTGGGCAGCTTTATTGCTCACTGATGCTGGGAAGAGTTATTATTCATTTCTCCAAATTCCTCACTTTTAAAAGCACTATATACATTGTCAACATGTAAAACAGCCAGTGCTTTCTAAAATATTTATTACCTCCTGTTACAAAAGCGAGCTATAAACACAAACAATGTTAGGGCAGCATTCTAAAGGCTGATTAAAAATGGTGAATGCATCATTCTTTCCTGCGATTTTTAGTTGCCAAACAAGAGGGATATACTTTTGCAAAGGCAACACACTTTTTTTGTGCTTAGATATAAGTATTTTGTGCAATTACCAAGACAACAAAATATAGCCCAGACCGTGAGCCTATGAGATGCTGAAAACTTTCACCTCTCCCTCCCACTACTAGCTGAGGTCACTTACCATTTTACTTTATCGTCTTTTTGTTTCAAAGAATTTGGTAACTTGTTGACTGGTCTCTGTAAGCAGCTTGTTCCACATCCTTTTTGTGGAGTGCTCTGTACCTTGAGATTGCTTGTTCATCATGCAAAGCAAAGGGAGATTGTTTCTCCAAATGGAATTGCCTAGATTTCTGGTGGCATTTATAATTCTGCAACTTTAATCCTTTCAAAGAAGTCTGTACGTTTTATTGCTCTGAAAACATACTGAAGAGACAGCCCTAACACCTGAAGTCCCTTATTTATAGCCATACTTGTACTTTATTGCAGTCACAGAAGCAAGACTGTGCAGCCAGTCCTGAGAGAACTCCCCTGTTACTGAACCAGACCACTGCTGGGGTATGTCTGCAGAGTCAGGCAAGCAGCTGTGTGAATGCTCTCTGCCGCTCATATTGGAGAGGCTGAGGTCCATCCAATCCTGCCTATAACTGGAATAGAGAATGTGTGTTTGCCTGCCTGCACGCATGGATACGTGCCTTTTACCTTGTCGCAATACAGCCAACACTTGGCGGATGGTGCTATTTCTCAGACAGTTTAGGTTTTGATGAGGTACCCTCTAATGAGACATGTTTGGTGAGGGGCAAGGAGAAGGCTTCTTGCTATCCTGGGGCAGATACTTGTTGCATTCTGCTGACTCTAAAGGGAATCCAGGGTGGCTAGCTGAGATGAAGACATCTAGACTGTAGGCATCTAAAACTAGGAAAACAAAGACCCATTTCAATTGACAGGTATAAGTTTCATATTTTAGAAAAAGAAAATTTCACACCGATTCATTGGGAAAATCATCCATTATTCATTTGCAGTGTACATCTTTCCACAGAGGAGAAAAATCTGTAACTGTGTACTGTATTTGTTAAAAGGAGCAGTACTCTAACAACCATTAACATATGCATTTCAGTCCTTAATTTTTAGTTGTGATTATTCACATTCCACAGGAGTTAATTTTCACTACATATTCCATGCTTGTGATTAAATTTATATGTAGAAATATTTTTTGTCTTTGCTTCCTCTGTGCAGCAGTAAGAAATTAAAAAAGCCCATTTGGCCCCCTTCAGATTCTCTGAAAACAGGTCACAGATCTGTGCAGATTAGAAGGATTTGTTTTCAATAGCAAGTGTCTGCCATAAAGAAATCTTAATGACACAATCTGTACCATTGCTTCTGTCAGTCAGTACCATGACTCTACATATACTGATGTATGGTCTGCTGTAGAAACCCAAATGTCTGAAGTCAGGTACTTACTGTTGCCTGATTCTCTGAGGTGCCTCTGGTCCCTCTGGCAATAGCATAAAATCAGATGATCAAGGATCAGGTCTTTAAATGTACTTTGGACCCCAAGCGGAGCAGATGGTGAGATTTTTAAACCCTGCCATGAACACCAGGGCAATCCCACGCACAAATACAGGCTGGGTGGAGAATGGATTGAGAGCCGCCCTGAGGAGAAGGACTTGGGGGCGTTGGTTCATGAGAAGCTCAACATGAGCCGTCAATGTGTGCTCGCAGCCCAGAAGGCCAACAGTATTCTGGGCTGCATCAAAAGACGAGTGGCCAGCAGGTCGAGGGAGGTGATTCTGTCCCTCTACTCCACTCTGGTGAGACCCCACCTGGAGTACTGTGTCCAGTTCTGGGGCCCCCAGCACAGGAAAGACATGGACCTGTTGGAGCAAGTCCAGAGGAGGGCCACAAAGATAATCAGAGGGCTGGAGCACCTGGAGGATAGGCTGAGAGAGTTGGGGTTGTTCAGCCTGGAGAAGAGAAGACTCCAGGGAGACCTT
>SAYO01033430.1:425170-452501 GCA_004023745.1 Recurvirostra avosetta
ATGTCAGTTAGCAATAATCCAAGTGATTTGTTTGGAAAATTTTGAAGTGCAGGTCCTCCAGAGAGCCAGGATGGCCTCTCGGCCTCACTCTCCAGAGCCAGGAACCAACAGCCAAGACCCCAGCTACAGGGCAGGAAGCCTAGAAACTCTCCTAGCCACGGCTCGAGCTGGAGCCCAATGGAGCTGCAGGCCATCTGCAGCTGAGCCAGGACCGGGACCCCACCAGCCCACCTGGAGCGGGAGCTGAGCCTCCCCGGGGCTCTCCAGACACAGGGGTCCAGCCTCCCAGGGGCTGGGCTGGATGCTAAGGAGGGGTCCAGTCAGCTGGCTCAGTTCAGGCAAACTTTCAGGCTTTTTCACCAGTTTGATCAGGAATTTTCAAACTAACCCTAGCTCTTGACCATCAAGCATGATGCTGGCCACAGTTGGATGAGACACAGGGGCTGGTGTGTGCTAACTGCTGGTGTGGAAACCAGTTTATTTCTCCTCGGCAGCCCCTGCACATGCCATGCCAGTGGCAGACCCCGAGGTGCCGTCCTGCAGGATGTTTTCCTGCTCCACGACTCCAGACTTAGTTCCTGGTCATGAATGAGCTGAACTGCTCTGCAGAATCGCGCTAGCAACCATCTGTTAGCTGGACAGTACTTGTGGTTTCTCTAGACCTCAAGAGACCTCCTCTATCGTTTTCTGAAGGGCTCTTACTGCCAGATAGAAGGTCTCTGAGGGTTTCTCGTGAGGTTCAAGTGTGTACAGCACAGTGAAAACTCCTCAGTGAGGTTGTGTGTGTGTGTGTGCACTTCCAGCCCTCAGACCTCTTGGAGACCCAGCTATCAGAAGATATTGAGCATCAGCTCTTTGAAAGCCAAGAGCCTTTCCATCATTGCCATGAGGGAGGCTAAATAGGCAGGCATCTGGAATCACTTCCCATGCTTGAGAGTTTGGCCTTCACCAAGCCAAAGGATCAGCCTCACCTAATGCTGAATTTCTGGCATTCCGCTAACTCTCATGGGATGTGTCCTGCAGAGGTGTTGGCATGAGCAGGTTGGCACGACGCATTGAGTGCCATGCTAGAAGTGCTGGTGGAGGTGCTTGGCTCCTCGGTTGCTCTGGGGCGAGTGGCAGGTTTCTGGTGTGGGTTAAATGATGTAGAGCTGTGTCTGTCATCCTAACTGGCCCTTAATGGCATGTTTCTCTGAGAGGAGCTCTCCCAGGCTTGTTGGTAGTCATCCACGGGATGCCATCAGGTTGCTTCTCTTGGCTGCAGTGGTCATCCAATATTTCAGCTCATTAGTACTAAAGGGAAGGGAAAAGGGAAGGCAACAAAACGAGCTTTTCTTGCACTGCCCCCGTGGTGCTATTTGTCAGGGTACCTTTACAGATGTAAGAAGAGAAGAAAGCAGATGGTTTAAACCCCATTGCTTTATGTATGCAGTCTACAAAACCCCGCAGGGAAGGGGTGAGATTGCCAGAAGCTGGGAGCATTCAAACCCCGGCAAAGCAGCTCTGACAAATGGATGGAGCTGGAGGTGATGGCTCAGGAGGGGATAGCGGAGATAATGGGAGACAGGCTCTGCACTAGTGATTCTCTACCTGAAGAGATTGCAGATGGAGCAGCTATAGGACATTAGGAATATGTGAGGCCTTTGTCTACGTGGCACCCGGTGGGCACCGACACTGCAGGGCTGACTGGCACAGAAGAGATCTTCAGCAGGAGTCCAGAAACGTAATTGAGAAACCACATTTCTCTATCTCTGGATCTTCCTTTCACGTTCTCACCACCCTCCTCCATCTTCCTTTTATTCATCTCTCTTGCCTTTGACCTCTCCCCTCCTCCCGCCAAACTTTCTCTTTTCCCAAGTTTCTTGCTGTTTGGCTGCTCGTTCTCCCATTCCCGTCAGGGATGATAAATCACCTCTTCGGATGAGCGTCATCAACATACCAGACTCATCCTTCTTTTGACCTCCTCGGCTCTGAGCCACTTCCAGGAGGTAAGAACTGGACCCAATTACGCTGGAGAGGAGATCACCAGTTGACCCGGTGAAACAAGAACCAGTCTGTTCCCCCTTTTTAATCCAGTCACAAGTCCTGCCCTCCCAGTCTTGCACGTTCAGTGGAGACTGCACATCCCTCTGGCCATCATGCTGTGCATCCAGCTGGGGCACCTCATGCTGAAGAGACGGCCATGTACACGTGCCCCTCTCTCTCTCTTGATCTCCCTTACCTTGCGCCCCGCTTTCCCTCCCCCAACACACATCTGCTCACACAGTTCCAGAGAATTCGTTTCATCTCACCATTGAGCCGTTTATTTCTTTCCAGAGAGTTAAAAGCCTGTCTCCCTTGATTTAGTGAGTCAAGAGTGGCTGGGAGGGAGGGGGGAGAAGAAAAGAATGAAAGAAAGAAATAAAATAATGAAAAAAAGGTCTTGGGAACATCTGGAGTTGCTCTTAAGCAAGACGCAATATTCTCGGCCAGATGTTGAGTGACTGGCTTCTACTTGGGAAATGTCAATGTGTCAGACGTCGAAATCCCACCCGACACCACCTTCCCTTCCCCTCTTTGCTGCCTCCTTGCCCGGCTTTGGTTGTGCTGCCCGCAGCATCCTGTTGGGATGGCACCAAGAGGAAGGGGCAGTTTGTCACCAGGAGGCATCAATAGGCCAAACTTGTCACTTGGAAACAACCGGTTCACCAAGCAGAGGGATACGGAGAGGCTGGGTGAGCTCATGGTGGTGCTGCCTGTGATGGATGAGGCAGAGCCAGGCAACTGAGGAGGCATCTGCAAGTGGTTTCAAAGAGCCGGGAAGAGGGCTGCAGCAGGACGGTCTGGGTGGTGAAGACATCTGAGATCTCTGGCAGCGAGGCTTTCCCAGCAAGGCAAAGCAAAGACCTTTCTCAATCCCTGGGTGAACTCAGCTGAGCAGACAGCTGCCAGCGAGGCAGGAAGGGCACAGGCACACTGGTGGTCTTGGGGCCACTTCCCCAGAGAAAGGAGCTCTTGGACAGACCAGTCATACTGAATCATTGTCGTCAGTGTAAATGGACTATGAGGATTTATAATGGCTCCAGAGATGTCCGGGCGAGCGAGGAGAGCACGTCAGCTAAAGCCGGCATAGCTGAGGGGGTGACATCCATCCTGAGCCGGACACGCTCCGTGTACCACGACACCCCACTGCAGCAGCCGGCGGCAGCCGCTGGAGGTGTCATCCCTCATGGGCTGGACGCGGCACATCTGACAGCTGCCTGGGCCAGCACCGCGGAGGCCTCTGCTCTTGGGGGGTACCCCTCTGTGGTGCCCTGGACACGGTCCATCACCCCCTGCCCCATGGTGCCCATCCGTCATTGAGCCGCCGCATCCAGCAGCGCCACCCAGGGATGCTCAGAAGTGAAATAATCCTTCTTCCCACCGGTGGCTTATAAATTATGAGTCATGACATGAAAAAGCAGAACTGGGAGTTAATCAGAGGAAAATCCCAACAGGCTGCTTGGGAGGAGGACTGGCACCCCAGGACAAGGGCAGTGCTGGGTGGCACCCGCCACACCAGGCCAGCTCCTTCCCCCTGCAGAGGCTGAGGTCCATCCATTTGAGCCTCACCACCTCTTTTACACCTCTGGCCTCAGCTTGCAGTGTTGTTACTCCAGGGCCAAGCCTCCTCTAACCTGCTGCTCTTCAGACTCCTACAACCCCGGGCATGGGCTTGGTTGGTCCAGGGGAGCAACCATGGCCAGGACCATCCACCTCCCTTCACTCACACCATCCTGAGGATCAATAAGGAAAAGGACCAGTACTGCTGCCATTCAAACCCAAGCACTGTCTAAGGCCTTGTAGGTGGCTTCCACCTCCCACATCTCGTTATGGTGGGTGCCAGGAACCCAAGGTTTATGGCCAACCATATGGGTTTTTTTGGGAGCTGTAATCTATCCTCATGCCTCAGCAGTGTCCAAGTACCAGGACAAGCTCCCCAGGGCTCATCCAGGGCCTTACACATATCAGAGGTTACATTGGGTGCACAAAGCACCACCAGTGTCTTCCCACATCACTGAACTGGACCAGGTTAAGCAGAGACCTCCCTCCCCTGCATGACTGGGAAATGAAGGGTAGAGAAGTAAAGGACAAGCTGAGCCATCCCTCTCATTGCCAAACTCTGCCTGCATGTGGTTACCTCAGCAGGCATCGAGTCGTGTCACGGGGCTGCAATGGCTGGGACCTGCCCACGAGAGGCTCCCAGTCACACCAGCAGTGCCCATGCCCAGGCGGAACCCTCCTGCTTGGAGAGCGGTCCCTTTGTGTGCTGCTCTCCCCACCTCCCCACTAGCTGCAGGGTCCCCAAACCCACTCACACCCTCCAGTTATTGTCTGAAGAAACTGAGGAACCTCAGCCAGAAGAAGCATCTCCTGCCTCTTCAGGGCAGGGACAGAGACCTCCTTAGCCAACATGTGGAGGAAAGATGCAGGACCAAGGCACGTGTCTGGGTCTGCCTTCAGCCATCCCTGCATGTGTTTCCTTTTCCTGGACAGAAAAATAATAGCTGAAAGGCATCTGCCGAGAGCACAGGAGCAACCCAACCTTTCCATCTCCCCATGGTCCAATAGCTTCCTCTCTCCTGGCACAGGCAGTGCTGCAGAAGGACACATGGTCCTTCCATCTCTGCTGGTCCCAGCCCTGCATGTCCCAGGACATGAGGACACGACGAGGTGTCAGCTCTGCCCGTTGCTCAGTGGCAGGAGGGTTTCATCCGCATTGGGAGGGAAGGTCTGGGGGACAAGAGACTGCCACTGCTCAGGTGTGACCTTCTCTGGGTGCCCAGAGCCTTCATGCCCATGTGGCATCAAAGCTCTCTGCTATGAGGGAGGGCATTTGCAGTCCCTAATCAGGGGAGGGTTCCCAGGATACAATCTGTACAGAGGCAGAAGCACCTCTGAGCAGCGAATCAAGCTCTGGTCCCCTTCCCGGAGGAGCATCCTTCCCCACACTGCCTGGGGAAGCCCTTTGACCATCTACCCCTCCACAGAGA
This sequence comes from Recurvirostra avosetta, assembly GCA_004023745.1. Lineage (NCBI taxonomy): Eukaryota > Metazoa > Chordata > Aves > Charadriiformes > Recurvirostridae > Recurvirostra > Recurvirostra avosetta. Next base: position 430,183 of record SAYO01033430.1, read on the forward strand.
TGGGATTAGCAGGGCCCAATCCCACATTGTGCGGGATCCCTCTTCCTTGGACCAAGCTGCCCTCCAGGGATGGACGTGGGGTGGAGCGGGGTGAAAATGCCAAGCGTGGGCACTGGATGTGCCAGATCCCCCAGGAGACACCCATGGGGGCGTCCCCTCCCCACGGCAGGGAGTGGGGGACCAGAGCACGGGCATCCTGGGGCAGCGGTGGTGGAGCTCAGGTGGCCACGGCGGGGCCGTGGGGCTGGGGGCGACCGTGGTAATGACAACCAGGTGAGCGGGCAGCGATAAGCCCCCAGGAATGCGGCGGCGGCAGCTGCCGGCCCGCGGCTCGCTCAGACCTTGGATGGGCCAATTAAGTAAATAGAAAATTTGGAGCGCGGGATCAAAGCTGGAGCGCGCGGGCTTTATTTATTTGGAAAAGGTCAGATTATATTGGCAGATGTGTTAAAGGAGAGAGGAGAAAAAAAACTTTCAAAAACATTGGCCTTGATTTGAGGTTTCCTGACAGGCGGGCCGGGGTTTTTTTTCTTTCTTTTTGGGCCACGGGTGGGTAGGACGGCTGGCAGCGCGGGGGGGGCGGTGGGTGGGAAGGGCACGTCCGGCAGGCTTGCCCGCGCCGGGCTCGCCGTCCCTGCCCACCCGCCTCCCGGCCCCCTCTGCCAACAACACCAGCCCCAGAAACGGGGGTGCCTCTGGCTCAGAGCCCGTGCCCCATCACGTCACGCTGGCCGCGGTCCTCTGCAGCTGGCCCCTGTGCTGTGGTGCCCAGCCAGCTGGGGAGGTGGTCTCCAAGGTGGACCTCATGGACTCTTCCCTTCCCGGCCCCCCCCAGCAGCTCCGTCAGTGCTGGGCTCGGCACCCCGAGACGATGCCATCATCCCCCGGGTGCCATCCAAGGTCACCATCCCACCACAGTTCTGCTGCCTTTTTGTCTTGTAGAAGGGGAAAGCCCACCGGAGTGGTGCCCCCGAGCAGGGGCAGGAGAGTGCCCAGCGTTGCCTCGCTCTGCTTGTCCTGCTCGCAGGCTCACTCTCCGGGGCGGGGCGGGGGCAGGGGGACCCCAGGATCGCCTGTCATCGATGAGCCCGGGGACATCCCCAGTGCCATCGGCGCTGCCAGCAGTGTTTCCAAGCCGATTGCCTGGGCTGGGACTGGACTGGGTCACCCAACTCCCACTCCAGACCACCACCTCCCCGCGGGCGCCCAGCCAGCCCCCCGACACTGCAAAGGGGGACAGACATCACCTCCTTTAGCACCCCAAAAACCGCGGGAGGGTCACGCAAACCTCAGCGTCCCGCATCCCCAGGCTTTGCTCCTTATCGCGACTGGGGAAAGTGATGGTGGGGAGGGGGGGGTGGGAGGGGAAAGGGGGGACATGGCACGGGCAGCAGCATCCCGCACCAAGGTGGGAAGGCGGTTGGAGGGACCTGCGATGGAGGAGAGGAATGTGTTCGCCCGGGCAGGAAATTGTTGGGCTCGGCGAGCGCGGGACCCGCCTGCTAAGAAAACAAGCGGAGGCCAAAAGGCAGCGGGGGCGCAGCGCCCGGCGGGGGGGGGCAGGAAGGGGGGTCCGGGGGCAGGAATGCCGGCTATGTCCCCGCTCCGGGCAGGTGTGCCGGCCCCGCTGCCGGCCCCGCTGCCGGCCCACGCCAAAGCTGCAGCTCGGCTGTGGGAGCCCGGTTTCCTCCATACGGGCAGGCGTGGAGCGGAGCAGCAGCCCGAGAGGTGCAGGCGGCTCCTCTTCAAGTCTTGGCCTGGCCCTGCCTCAGTTTCCCCAACCTTAAAGTCACCCTGCGCGTCAGCGACACACAGTGGCAAGAGCCATCGCAGGGCGGGGCCGGGGCAGGCGTGAGCTGTCAGCGGGGCTGAGAGCGTCAGGGCTTTGCTGTGCACGGCCCTGGACCTCACTCAGAGTCATGACCAAGGGACCTTCTGATCTCTTATGTCCATGGTTATGGAGAAGGCAACCCCTGCGTCACTGCTGGTCACCCTGCCGGCTCTTCTCCGGCTGCGCACCAGGTGCCATAGGGATGATGGGTTGCAGAGCAGAGCCCAAAGGCATGGGAGTGGGTCAGACCAGGAGCAGCGGGAGAAGCCAGGGATGGTCCTGATGGAAAGGGCTGGTGTGTGGGGGTATGGTCACGGTGGTGGCGAGGGGCAAGGCGTCCCTCACGTTGGCAGCTGCCCGCTGCCTGGTCCCCCACGGGGCTGTCACCAGATGACCACCCACCCATACCATGTCCACACCAAAGGATGCCCGGTGCAGTCCCAGGGCGGGTTTGCAGACGTGGGGACATTTCTGGGTCCTTTCTGTTCCCTTTATAGGACAGCGCGGCACGAAATGCCGCCTGGATCACGGCGCTGTTTGGAAACTCCACTGGCATGTAATACAATATCTGGCAAGGGCGTCTACGACTTTATCTGCAACAGATCAGGTTGGAGCAAAACCTTCTGAGACAGCATCTGGAAGTGGTTTAACCTTCGCCAAGTTTTGCATGAAATACCAATTTTCCACCCCTTTCATTTAGTTTATTGAAATTAGGAGGGGAAACTCCCCCTCCTCCCTTCTACCGCTCCCCCCGCCCCCAGGTTTTCCTCTGGGGCAGCTCAGCTTCTCACAGCTCTTCTGGAAAAGCTGAAGACGTCATGGAGCTGCTTCTCAGGCCGGGGAGCACCTCCCTGTGCTGTGCCGGGCAGCGGGGCTGCGCCCGCAGGGCTGTCTCAGAGGTGTCGGAGATGAAGGCAGTCGAGCCAGGTTGCAGGCAGCAGCAGGAGCAGGATGGTGGGGAGGGAGCCCGCGGTGGCCAGTGCCGAGCGGCGGAGCAGGGATGGGTGCAGCATCCCGGGGTTGTGCCCTGGGGGAAAGTCTCACCGTGCTGAGCAGGGACACAACTCATCACAGGGGACCTGAGCAGGAGCCCTGCGGAACAGCCGGCAGCATCACGAGCTGGGTGTGCCAAGCCGCTACCGACGCCAAGGCTTCAGAGGACAGGTGTTTTAACCAAACCTGGCATTTTCACCCCAAGCCCCATCGTGCCGAGCCGCGGGCTCTCACTGCAGAGCAAGCAGACGCAAGCGGCGGCTGAGCAAACCATCGTACACACTGGAAAATCCGGCCAAATTCTGAACTCGGCTTCAAACTGCTCAAGCAGCTGCCGGGCTCCACACCTTTTCCCTGAACTTTTCCTATAAAATTTATCACCTGAGGCAGAGGGACAGAAAGGGACAGTTTTAGGAAGGGCAGTAGCAGCCTTGCCACCGGCTCTGCTTGCCGTGAGCCACCAACCGGGTCCCAGGCAGTCCCGAGGCACCAGCTCGCACGTGTGCCATGTTTGCAGCATCCGAGCAGGTGTTTTTAGGATGGACCTGGCATGCCGACTTTTGGGACAGATTTGCATGTGTTTGCCCATGCAAGGCGGGGTCTCACGACAGGACCATGTCGTTCCTGGCACGGGGCAGCGGCAGTATGTTGTCCCACGGGAGAGCTGGCAGCGGACAGGGAGCTGGCTCTCCTCCTGCCGTGGGGACGAGGGTCAGGGGACAGGGACATGCCAAGGCTCCCAGCCAGGGGAGATGCGCTGGAAAGCCGGGAGCTGCAGTGCCTCAGCAAGAAACTTGGGTATTAAAATAACTTCCATCTTCCAAGTTGGAAACACATCCCAGACCTTGCCCGGTGGGAGGCAGTGCGGGCAGATGCTCAGCTGCCTTGCAGCTCCCTCCGGCACAGGTCCACCGCGCCGTGGGGACAGTCCTTGAAAGCTCTTCTCTGGACATCCGAGGAGCACAGGGAGCGTGTCTGGAGGCGGCACCAACCCAAGCAGCATTAGAAAGCCTGGGCGTCCCCCTCCAAGGTTATCCCTCAGTGGCCTTGGAGACCTGGGCTGGGGGCAGCCAGCACGGCACAGCTCTGCGAACCAGAGCGGGGCGCAAGGTTCAATCCTGCAAAGGCCGTTCCCACCACGGTCCCGGCCTGCAAGGCTGGGGCTCTGTGCTGCCCCCCCCTCACCGGGCAACTCCGGCCCTGGCCATGCTGCAGCTCCCCACTGGGCTGCGGTGCATCCAGGACCATATGTCCCTGTGATGCCGCCGCGATGCTGCTGCCAAGGCTGAGCATCACTTCCCGCCGCTCCCGCTCCTGCAAAAGGGGGATGGAGGGAGAGGGGCCCCTGTGTGCACATCCTTAGGGTGTAGCTGGGCAGGGGGGGAGCTTTTAGCCCCCCCTCCATGGCCAGGGTTGTGCTGCCATCCTGCCCCAGGACCTGCTGCAGCAGGGATGGAGGAGTCCTCTCCTGCCCCATAGAGGGGGGGTTTAGGGGGTCCTCCTCTTCCGCACAGCTCCCCAGCCCCTCCTCCTCTGCCCTCCCGCCCCACTGCCCCCCACAAGGGGCTGGAAGGGCATTTGTTTTCCGCTGGCGTGGGTCCATGCGGAGCCCGGCTGCCAGGCGGGGAGGGGACGCAACGCTAAGCCAAGAGCTACAGAGCAAGGCGCGTGAAGCTCAAGGTATAGCTGTCCTCGTCCCTGTCCTTCTCCTCCCACCCCCGTCCCCAGAGGACCGTGCCTTTCCCATATGCTGGCAGGGCCAGGCTGGCCAGGAGCTGAGCCAGAGCCGAGCAGCGGATGCCCCTGGCTGCAGCAGCCTCGGGCTTGGGGGGCTGTGCCGAAGCCCCTCTGCTCCGTGGAGAAAGGGGGGGCTGCTGGGGGATCCAGGAGGCTCCCCAAACCCAGGCACTCCCTAACACACGCTGCTTGCCTCAGCATCCACCCCGTGTCCCCATCACCCAGCCTTGGCCCTGCAAGTGGTGGGCACAGGGCTGGGGCAGGGCCATGGTGCAGGATGTGACCCATGGGGGTGAGACCCCCCAGGTACTCATGCTGGACACCGTTCTGGGTGCTGTAACTGGCAGGACAGTTCCATCGCCGCTGCTGGTGGCAGCGGGATGGCACTCAGCCCTATTGCTGACACCTCTGGAGGGTGGAGAGCAGCGGGGATGACCTCCCAGGAAACCCAAGCCCCATTTGGGGATGTGGGGGGGAGGTCTATCAGAAGACCCAGACCCCTCATCCAGCTGGATTTTGGCTGTCACTCGTATTTGTCCACCCAAACCCCCACGTTAGACACCAGGCTGGAGCTCCTCCTTCTGCCACCTCCCAGGGCTCCACGGGGGTCCCAGCCTACGCTCCACAGCCTCAGCGAGGTGCCACCAGCATCCCCCTGGATCTGGGGTTCCCCTGCCCTCACTGGGGGGTGTCCATCTCTGTGGCATGCCAGTGTGGAGGTCCCCTACACACGAAAAACCCCTCTGGGGTTTCTTCCATGCACTGGGTAACAGCTCCATCCCTTTCCCCAAAGCTGGACCTGGCCAGCGTGGCTGCGGAGACCAGTCCTGTTCCTCCATCCCCATGCTCCTCCATCCTGCAAACCCCCAGGGTGTCCCAGTGCCCGCAGCCTCCTCCCTGCACAGAGTTGCACCTATTTAATTAAAGGTGTGAAATGATCTCATTAAATCAGTGCTGGGCTCTTTGTCCAAACTGCTCCTACAGCTTACAAATGGCTCGTTTCCACTATGTTTCATCCTTTCTTTTTTCTTTTTTTTTATTTTTTTCCTTTTCCTTTCTTTTTTTGGCTTGGTTTCCAAAGCAAACGAGGTTTCTGCAGTCGTGGTATGTGTGGCTATGTCTGTCTGTCCAGCTCAATAACTTTCAAAGCCACCCGCTAATTTCAACCAGCGTCAATGGAGGGATGGAAAGAGCTCAGAGATGCTCCGTCCCCACGTGTCATGTGGAAAGGGTGGGAGATGCTGCATCCCCAGCCCTGCTTTCACTGGACACCAGAGGAGCCAGATGGGAAAACAGCTCACCCCCAAGAATAATTTGCTCTTTCCTACTGGAAATTTTGCCTGTGTTGATGCTGCTGAGGTTGATTCACTGCAGGAGCCATTTTTGACCAAACCCCCAATTCTAAAACACTGTTCCCATTTAATAATAACAACCGAGGAAGAAGAAAGGAAGAGCGAGAGTTGAGCAGCACAAAACTTGCCCAGGGCACTGCCGGGGAGCTGTGACAGCGCATACAGCTCGCACCAGACTACCCAGCTAGGATGCATCCCTATGGATTAACATTAAACCCCGCCAAAAAACCAACCATGGAGGTGCTTTCTAGCCTGGGTCTCTCCCTTGGGACCCGGCAGGCAGAGGGATGCACAGGGATGAAGATGACATGACCACAGCTTCTCCCCTCCACTGCCACTGTGGGCATCCGGCAGCGGCCGCCTGGCACAGCCGGCTGGCGGCAGCAGTGCCGTGGGGTCCTGACCAGCAATGCCACGGGGTCCCGGAGGTGCTGACCGGTCCCAGTCCTTGCTCTTCTACCGCTGCTCTCCATCACAGCCCCTTCACCCCCTCCTTGCTCCCACTCCCAGCTCGGTCCCTCACTTCCCCCTTTCTTGGCCGGGTGTTCGCCAGCGCAGGTGCACGCCAGTCCCCCCCCACCGCTGCCCTTTTTTTAATTAGCCGATAAAGAAAGCGTCCTTTTGAAGCAGGTAGGGGATTCCTCGCATCCCTGGCATTGCTGGGCTGCCTGGCTGTAACCCTATTCCAGTTAAAAGCTTTCTGCACCCGTCCACAGCCCGCCGGGCCTCTGGCTCGCCCCACACCTGCAGGCAAGTCCTCACGGGCTGCCCGCTCGGCCACTCGTGCAATTACCCAACGTGATGATTAACTGAGGGAGCGCAGGAGGGACGGGGACTTCGCCCTGCCAGCAGCCATTGCCTTCGCTCCTCATGCGGGGGCGGCTGGGTGCGCCCACCCTGGGCAGCCCAGCGCCCAGCGCTGCCTGCGGAGCAATCCCCAAAGCTGAGAACCTGGGTCTCAGCATAAATGTCCCCTCTCTGGTGTCCCTGTACCCATCTCGGGAAACCGGTGCTGTGGGGCACAGGCTTGTTTGCTGTAAAGCCCAAAGCTGGGCTGGTTCCTCGGCTCCTCCCAGCCCTTGGGCAATGGGTTCTTGACCTGGGGGGAGAAAACCAGGCGATGGGGTTTGGAGTCCTCTTGTGGGCAGGGTCTCTGCCCCATGGCCACCAGCAGCCTGGAAGCACTAAGCCAGATGGAGGACAAGGTTGCAAAGCCCAATGCATGTCCTCCTGCAGCCCGATGCATGTCCCCCTAATGCACATCCCCCTGCAGCCCGATGCATCTTCTCCTGCAGCCCGATGCACGTCCCCCTGACGCTTGCCCCACTGCAGCCCAACGTGCGTCCTCCTGCAGCCCGATGCGCGTCCCCCCCCTGCAGCCCAGCACATCAGCAGGCCCCACGGCGTGCCGGCGTGCCGAGGCAGCCTGTCAGCACAGCACGGCTCCCGGCCCCATGTGCTGCCCGTTATATTGCGGAACCAGTAAAAATTATTTCGGCATGCGCCTGTGTGGTCTGCAGCAATGCCCCAGCCTGAGATAACCTATGCAGAGGAAGCCCCAGGCTGAGCTTTAAATCTTCCTGTCCTTTGCCAGCTACCCCCAAGTGTCTGAGCCCCCCATCCCACGGCCAACATCTCCTCTCCGTAGCCGAGAGATGGCTCGGGGACCCCAGCAGCAAGCCCCGGCGGGGTGAGCCCTGCACCCCATGGCGGTGACGGCATTCAGATCCCGCTTTAAATCAATTGCTGCGCCCTGGCAGCTCTATTTCCACGGTCCCCTGTTATTCTTTCACTCAATCATGGGGAGAATGACTCTGTTTTCCTTCAGCAGTTTTGGTTCTTTTTCCCCTTTTCTTTCTGTCTTCCTTTCTTTCTCAGGGCGAAGGATGGGGTCGGAGAGAATATTCATTTCCACGGTTCCAGCTCATTGAGAACAATAAGGGCAGTAAACAGAGGGCAGCATTGCTCAGGAATGCGAAGCATTTGCCTGCGGTTTAAAATTACTAATTTTTTTACAGGCAAGAATATATATATTTTTAGAGACCTTTAAGGACAGGCCAAATTCTGCTCCCCCACATCAGTCCCCCCACCCCCAGCGCCCCCTCAACTGGGTTTATTGCAAACTGGCACTAGGCGTGAGAGGTGATGGAGGGCTCAGCGAGCCGGGGGTACCGGCGGAGCTTGGCCGTGGGGCTGGAGCAGAGAGGGGAGACCTGAAGTCACCGGTTGAGGCTGCAGAAGTTGAACCTGGAGCCTAAAGGTTTTGGGAATGGGCAACAAAAAAAAAAAAAAAAATGCCGCTGTGTGTGCATCTCACTGCAGAAAAGAAAATGAAACCTGGCTGGGGGTGGGACAGCACCGGGGGCCACCGGGGAGGGGATGCTGCCGAGGGCATCCCCGGCCGGGGTCCAGGTTGTGGGGAGGGGGGACCTGCCAGGACACGCATGTCCTTCCCAGGGTGCTTCAGGGCAAGGCCAGGCTGTCCCCACACAGGGGTCACACACTGCTCTCAGGGCTGCTGCTGCCCATCAGGAGTGAGGCCAGGGGACAGCAGGGCCACTGGCTGCAGGGAGGGAGTGGGGACACCCCCGGGTGCCCCCAGAACCCCCTACTTGGCCACCCAGGACCCACCACTGCTGTGCCCCAGCCTGGAGGCACTGCCCATCGGACGCTGGTACCATCCCTTTCCTGGATCCATGCCAGCTCAGAGCATCCCTGTCCTCCTCACTGGGATGTAAAACCTATTGCTGCTTCTCCTGCAACAAGACCTGGTCTGGGAAGACCGAAGGAATGCGGGATGGCAAGGAAGTCTTTGCTTCCTAACCTGAGAGTCCCCAGCTCTAGACCTGCTCAGCTGCCCAGTGCCACAGCCAGCAGCTGGCATGGCGGGCAGAGCCTGTGGGCACTGGCACCGGCTGATGTGAAAGCACACGGGCTCCTGCTCAGCTGCACCGATCCCCACGTCTCCATCAATTCGTCCCTCTTGGAGGAGGCAGGAGGACCAGGAGAGTCAGCTGAGGACATTCGGGCTCACAGCTTCACTTCCGAACGAAACAGAGGAGGGAAGCATTGTTTTATTGAGAGCAATTGCTTTCCTAGCCCTGCCCCAACAGACACGCATGCATCCTGTCTCAGGGCTGATTAGCTCCAGATCTGCACACGCTGGCTGTGTGGGGATGGCTGCCTCCCACTCCCCGCTCCCGCAGCCCCCCCCAGCCCCGGGGCTGCCCCCCGCCGACCTTCCACCCCACGTCCCCAAAGACATCCAGGCTCCGCTCGCAGGGAGCAGCTGCGGTTCCTCCCCATCTGGATCCTCTTTGCAGATCCAGCTCCCAAACGTTTCGCCGCTCACCCAGAGGCTGAATGGAAACATTTGGGCCCTTTCTCTTCGCTCGCCTCTTCCTCTTCTTGTCCGTGAAACCCTCCCTGCGCCTTCTGCGGCAGCGCGGGTGCTGCCTCGGGGCATCAGGGCTCACCCCAAGCTGCTCTTCCCTGCGAGACGTCGGGCAAAGGCCATCATAGACCCCCAGGCTGGACCCTGCAGCAGGACCAGTTTGGGCTGAGGATTGGATTTGGAGACCAGAAGAGCCCCTGGCTGATGCAGTTTGCATCCACGGGCCTTTTACGACAGTCGAACAGCTTGAAGAGTCACAAACCATGAAGGAATATAGCAAAAACCCCATAAATCAAGTAAAAAGGCATAGACATAAAGCTGGGAAGACATTTGCCTTTTATTGTCTCTTCGGACAGGCTTAGCATTTAAAGGCTTTTATCTCCTTTTTATGGCTTTTCGGGTGGGCTCCAAGCCAATAGGTACCTCGTGTCCTTGCTCTGCGTTAAATTACATCATGAAGAAAGGAGGATGGGGAGCAGATCGCAAGGAGGATGCAGCCAATGCATCCGTGCCTGCTGCCATGGAGGACTCGCCTCCGCCAGCGCTGCCCTCCCGGTGACTGCAGGGCAGCTTTCCTGCCCTGAAGACCTCAGCATGCTGTCCGGCCGTAGCTGGTGGGAGGAACTGCCCTATCTAGGACTTAGGTGATGCTTTGCAACAAGCCAAAGGGACCACAACCCCTCTGGGTTTTGGTCTGGATCAGAGCCATGCCTGCACTAAAAGCCTGGATCCCAGTGCAGAGACGGTGGAGGGGAGTCCCAAAACCTCAAGGGCTTGTGCAAACAGCTGGGGAAATCCCATCTTCCTTTCTAACAGACCCTTCGTGCATCCTTCCCGCTCCCACGTGCCAACAGAGCCCCCAAAGCTGCCCTCTCCGAGGCAGCGCCCAGCTGCAGCGAGCCAGAAGCACCCAGCTGATGGGACCGTGGGTGCCCCAGCCACCCCCGGGACCCCCGACCAACGGTGGGTTCAGGAGGGGGGATGATGCCGTGCAGAAGTGGTCAGAGAAGAGGAGGGGGCTTATTGTGGGAGAATCCCAGGGGCAACGCCGCTATGGGCAGATCACCTCCACGAGGCAGGCGGGAGGCAGGAGCTCACGGCGAGCTCGCAGCAGAGGCAAGGGCGGCCATGGGGAAGGTGCGCAACCTCCCCGATCTGGCAGGCAGACCCCTCGGCAGGGCGACTGGCCCGGCTGCGGTGACCCGCGGTTTCAGGACAGGCTGTTCGTGCCACAGAGCTGGGTTTGCTTAATAGCAGGCATTGAATTGAATGTGGTTTTTGTGCGGTTCCCTGCTGACACCAGACATCAGCTGCGTGATGAAAGACCTCTGCTCCCCCAGCCCAGCACCCCATGGTTTCCTCCCCAGACCTTCCCCTGGAAAGATTCCTGTCCCCCCACCGAAGCTCCTGGGGGATATTTGGGCACTGGGAGAGCAAAGGTGGCTTTTGGACCCCCATCTCACCCATCCCTGAAAGAGTTCTCCCCAAAATGGGGTAATGGTCCCCAGAGGATCATGGCACTATGGATGGGGTCATGAGTAGGATGCGTAGAGGGGGTCACCGTGCCAGGAGTGGGGCCATGGGCGCACCGTGAGCTCTGTCCCTGCGGGTCCCTGCTCCTGCATCCCCTGGGGCCGGGCTGAGCGGAGGATGAACAGGGATCTCTGCATCTGCAGGTGGCTGCTCCCCAAAGAGCCTCCCGCACCTGCATCCCTCCACCCTCTGCTCCCCCAGCTCTCCATTGCCCTGGGTCTCTCCCATCCCAGCCGAGAGCCCTGGGGATGGGCTATCCTGGGGGGCAAGGCTCCTTCTTCTGCAGAATTCCCATCCCGGGTCCCGAGACACACCAAGGGGCCAACCGTGCCCCAGGGACACAGGGGACAAAAGCCTGTGGCGAGCATCTCTGCCCCTGCCCTGCTCCGCCTCCTGGCCTGGCCCCAGTACTCAGCAGTAACTGGGCGCTCTGGATTCCCCCCGGGGGGGATGCAACCTCTGCTGAAACCCAGAGGCTTGTTGGGGCTGCAGGGCACTCCCTTAGCTGCCCGAGCACGGGTTTTTCTTCCCAAATCTTGTCTTGTGCTTTGTAGCAGCAGGTAGCTGTGAGAGCAGGGATGGAGGGGTCCGGGCATGGCTGCAGGCAGCGGGTCAGGAGGGGGCGTCCCGGCAGAGCTGTGCTCCCAGTGCCCAGAGAGCAAGGACCTTGCGGTCAAGTGGAACAGCAAACCTCTTGGCCCCGTTCAAACCAAGCATCTTCTGGCCAGATATCAGGCTGGAGGGACAGCCATGGGCCCGGGGGGGGAGATGCTGCAGGGGGGACACATGGAGAGGAAGTGAGGGGAAGGGACGTGGCATGCGAAGGGTTAAAGGTGTCCTTCCCACCCAGCATACACTGTGTGCCAATCCTCCCAGCCATGTGTTTGAAATCCTTTCTGCTATCTCCTGAAAATATTTACAGTACACGCAGATAAATTAGCTGTAGCGCTTATTACGTCTCCCTGGAAATATATACAGCAGTTAAAGATGTTTAAAAAAAATAGCCGAAAGCCGTCTCTTTACTATATCTGGAAGATATTTCACAGTGCGGGGAATTTACAGGGCTGGGTGGTGGGGAAATCGCATTTATTTTCACTCGAGTAGAGAAAGTTAAAGGACCCTTCACTAGAGTTTATTTTCATCTCTACTTGTGAGACAAGGAGCCAAGGTTGGCTTGGCGCAAGCCGGCACGCTGAGGCGGGGGCACAGGGCAGGTTGGAGTAGAGTAGTGATGGAGACGAGGAGCTTGGTGGCACCATGAACTCCTAGTCACACGTGGGCAGGGACCAGTGGTGCGGACGCAGGCTCCTCACACTGCTGCTGCGGGGCATGCTGCCTGATGGACCTCCGGCTGTGCCTCCAGGGAAAACTGGTGATGTGGAGGTTGGGGACACGCCTGGTAGTCCAAGCTGCGTGGTCCAGGGTGGAGAGAGCGGTGCCCTGCGAGGGGGATCCTGGTTGATCCCACTCCTCACAGACCCTCTCTAACAAAAGACGTGACTGTTCCTTCTGTCATACCAAGCACATGTTTCCAAGGGCACTGAAAAAGTCCAGAGCCCACGTGGTGTCATGCAACGTCCTCCACACGTGCATCTCCTCAGCCAAACCAGCCTGAGACATTGCTCCCATTCCCAGTGCTGGCCCAAGTCAAGAAGCTCTGCCATGACAAGGTGATGGGACAGCATCACACCTGACGGCTGCTTTGTCAGTTCTTGCCCACCAGGTAACAGTGAAAGCGGGTATCATCTCCATGCACAACTTTCTTGATAGCTTCCAGGTGAAAATCAAGGTGATGTTTAAACTCGCAGCAGGGGCACCAGCTGTCACAGGCTGTCCCCATCTCCAGAATTCAAGGCTGACCCTCCTAAAATGTCCTTTCCAGAAGTCCCCAGATCTCCACACTGGGGTGAAAGGGCTGTGGGGGAACATCTCTGCTTCTCAGTCAGCTTCTGCAGCTGATGTCGTCATGTCCAGTGAAAGTCCATTGATTGAATCGTTCTCTTCCCGTCTTTTCTGGCTTCTCTCTCGGCTGAGGTTTCTCATGGTGAAGGCACCTGCCAGCTCGGAGTCAAAGACCAAGATCCTCAAATGCACTCGTTGACTCGCGGTCACTGACCCAACATTAGATGACCATGTCTTCTGGGCCACTGGCATCAAGATCTGGAATGGATCTGCTGGCCTTGACGTAAAAGGCTTTGGGAAGCCGTTTGCTAATTCCCCTGAGTCACCCGCTCCCTCTGGCTGTTTTGAAATTCATATCTAATGAGTGGTTTGGGTGAAGGAATTCTGCAAAGATGCAAACAATTCCTTTGCCAAAATAAATGGAGCCAGAGCCGGGCTTATAAACATATAAATCATTTCTAGTTTTTAGCTTGCAAACAAGATACTTGTTTCTTCGTACGGATTTGGGGGAGAGCAGGAGGCAGGAGGACGAGCCGGGGGGGCCAACTGAAGCTCCCCTCCAAAGGCAGCCCATGCCTTCCTCGGAGCAGAACATGGGGGACCAGCCACCCTCCAGAAAGTCTCCAGGAGGAAGGAGCTCCAGAAAGTCCTCCAGAAAGTCTCCAGGAGGGAGAAAAGTTGGGCTCTCCACCAGCTTTTTTGGTTGTTGGCTCCTCAAACAATACTCTGCAGCAAATTAACTCAACCAATTCTTAATTTTCTCTCCAAGTGAGTGATGCCATGTCCTGGGCCAGGCAGGGAGGAGAAACAGCTTGAAGGACGTTGCACAGAGGACAACTTAACCACACTGCGCAGGGCTGGCTAAGCACACAAGCTTTGCCATGCATGTGCTTCACGCAGGGTTGCTGCGGGACAGGAGAAAAACGGTGTAAATCACTCCAAAAAAAGTCAAGCATAGCAAGGCCCTGGCATGGCTAGCAGAGGATGGAGCTCACCTGGTTGCAGGCTCCCTCCTGTCATTCCTCTGATCCCTGTGCCGCCGGTGGTGTTCGGCACCCCTGGGACACAGGTGGCTCTTTGCTCCGGTGGCCACTCGGGCAGGAGCTGGGAGGTGGTGAACCTGCGCCCCAGGATGGGAGCTGCTCCCACGGAAGAGGTTTGCACCGAGCTTGTGCTAACCACATTTTTTTTCCAAATAAAGTGTTCTAGCTTGGTCAAATTTGAGCATATTCCAGGGACACAAGACGAATCTCAGCCTCTCTTCTCTCCCTACTTGCCAAATTGCTTCAAAGGCAGAATTTTAAAACAAAATAAGGACAAATGCTTTATTTTCCCTTATCCCCACTCTTGGAAAGAGCCATGCTCTCCAGCTGAAATTTCCCCCCCAAATTTAACTGGAGGCTGCAACCCACCCTGCAAAAAAATCACCACCAAGACTGGGATGGTTTGGCAAAGCTGGCAGCAACTGCAGGCAGGATTTTGCAGAAGGGAGCACCGAGCATCCTTAAAAGTAGGGGGCACCTCCGTCTCCCCGCCCCGAGCACATGGAGTCCGTCTGCGGCACGCTCAGAGCGCAGTCACTTTATTTATAGGATGCCGAGGATGTGCTTCGGTCTTCCAGGGGCTCTTTCCCCTTTTTTTTTCCCCCAAGCCTGTGGAAGCCAGCCAGATAACCAAAGCCGTTCCTCACTTTCACAGCAGATAAGCTAATTGTCGGATGTGCCCTTTGAGATAAGCAGAGCCTGGGTTTACGAGGGAACATGTGTTCTTGGGAAATGCCATCAGCCAGCCGAGATGCCTGTGATAACCCAAGGACATGCAGGCTCCTTCCCCGGGGAATTGGGGTGTCCCTTGGCATGGGGGCTCAGGCGCAGCTGCCTTGGGCCACAGCAGTGTTTTGGGGGGGTGCCCCTTACTTCCCTGCTCTTTTGCTGCTGAGCAAGGAAATGTGGTGCAGAGCACCGCCGGGTCGTCCCGGGGAGAGACCCAGCGCTTCGGATGCTTTGCAGTTCAGCAAAACATTTAACGCCTATTGAAAACCACAAAAAAAAAAAAAAATTGCAGTGAGTTCAGGAAGGGTCGGGCCAGACTAGTGGCGATGACCGGATTCCCCGGCAGCACCCATGGGTGCTGAGTCCCTGCCCGAAGCATGAATGCAGGCAGGAGGGTATTTCTCTCCGGTCCCTGGGGACCCGTGTGGCTCCATCACTGGTGTGGCAATGGCTGAGCACTGGCCTGTGCTGGGGGAAGCCGAGGCGTTGGAGACTGAGGCTCGGTCCAGACATACCTGCACAGGGGGAAGCCATGGGTGACCCACAGACAGGTCATTGATGGGCTCCTCTCCTCCAGCCAAAAATCTCCAGAGAGTGCCCGTTGCCCATGCACAGCCTCCGGACCAAAGCTGGGGCCAGGTTTCCCAAATTTCACAGAAATGTCAAAACCAGGGGACCCCTTGGGGGCCATTTCACCTGCCCCAGCCTGCCCTGACTGCAACCAGCCTGTTTGGGAGCAGTCAAGTCCTCGATTCTCTGCTGGTGAGGCTCCCGCAGCATGGCGAGGCTCACCCCGATGTGCAAGCCGTGCCACGCTGGCAGCAGTGTGCGCTGCCCAAGGGATTCGCACCAGAATCCCTTCCCACACAGTGTCCCCAGTCTTCCCTGGCACGGGGTGAGAGCAGCCGTGCTCCTCCGGGGCCACGCTGGCACGCCAGGAGTGAAAGGCAAGCAGAGCCAGGGCAGCAGGGTGCTCTGCGCCAGTGTGCCTCCAGCCCCAGTGAGGATGCTCAGAGCATGGGCAGGAGAGGGCTGCAGGAGGAGATCTGCTTCTCTGCCCTGCCGGGACACCACCTTTGGCATGGCCTGGACCTCCTGCCTGGTCCCTGCTCAGACACTATCCTGCTCTCCCGACCAGCCTGGGAGCCATCCGCCTGTCACTAGGGATGCTCAGTCCCGTGGGGCTCCCAGCACCGGGGATGCTCTATCCCATCTGGCTCCCAGCACTGGGGATGCTCCATCCAGACCAGCTCCCAGTGCTGGGGATGCTCCATCTGGTCCGGCTCCATCCAGACCAGCTCCCAGCTCTTGGGATGCTCAGTCCAGTCCAGCTCTGAGCACTGGGGATGCTCAGCCCGATACGGCTTCCAGCGCTGGAGATGCTCCATCCAGTCCAGCTCACAGTACCACCACCCACAGCTGCACCTGCAGGAGCCGCACAGCAAAGGCACCCACACGCTGTGGTCCCACCATCCCCATCAGAGCTGCTCTCCAAGGCCATGCTCCCTCGCCGCCCCCCCCGGCGGGCGAGCCACCCTCGCTCGGCTGTCCCTTCCCTCCCTCCCCCCGCACAGCCATCACTCACCAGGCTTTGATTAGGGCCACAAAGGAGCCTTGGAGGAACCACGGGGAAGCTGGAGGGAGGCAGGCAGATGATGAAAGAGCTGTCAAATGGGATTAAACAGTAACCGTCTCCCCTACTGCTGGGCAGCGGGAAGGGGGACAGATTGTACTGGATTGTAATGCAGGAGCCCTCCCGCTGCTGGAGCCTGCCAGGCCCGTCCTCCCGCGGGCTGCCGGCCGGCCGTGCCCCGCCAGCGGGCAGCGGGACAGCCGGGCAGCGGGCCCCGGGCGGGAGGTGGCGGTGGGCGATGCACGGCGGCTCTTCACACAGGCACCCACATCCCACGGTGTCACCCCCAAGCCCCGGGTGAGAGCCCCCCCCTCCATCCTCTCATGGGCTGAGGAAGCCATCCCTCAAGTTCCCAGGCGCTGAGAGCCCCCGGGGGGGGTTGGACAGAGGCTCTGTCCACCCCAGCCTGCAGCTGGTGATGTTCCCTTGTCCCCACTGGCACCTGCTGCTGCCAGCATGGCCCTCACCTCCCGTGCCAGCTGGTCCCCAAGGAGAGACGGTCTGGCAGGGGACACCTCACTCGCAGTGTCCTTCTTGCCTGTCTTTGGGTAGAAACTCCTTTTCCTTGCCTGGCCTCCAGGCAGAGGATCACAGAGGTGGGAAGGGGTGGCCACGCTTTCCCATAGCACAGTGACAATGCCAGAGCTGCCCAGGGACTTTCTGCAGTTCCCCAGGGCCATGGGTGCCACTCATCCCACCAGGCAGAGCCCTGAGGGCAGGATGAGCATCGGGGGCTCTGCCTTTCCATGCATCCTCCTGCCGACCCGCCGCACAGCACAGCGAGCGGGGCGCAGGGTGCCACAACCTGCGGAGCCATCGCATGCATGGCATGGGCATGTTCTGGCTTCCCCAGGGGTGCGCGGCATCGGGATCTCGCCACGTGGTGGATGAAACACCTGGGTGTTGGAATGTCCCCCGGGATGCTGAGCCACGGTGCCACCGGTGCGCTGGGGCTCCTCCCGCTCCACTCCCTGCTGCGGCTCCCTGCGACCGAGTGGCGTGTGTGGGCATGGGGGTGTTGGGAGCCCGTTGGGAATGCTGTGGTCCGAGATCCCAACAAGCCACCCAAACAGGGTGTAAAGACCGCTGCTGGGGCCGTCCCGGCGAGGAAGCAGGTCTGGGGTCCAGCAAACCCCAGCCAAGGAGCCCTCCACCAAAACTGGGGCTGCCCTGGCATGGCCGGGCATCTCATTCCTTTCGTATTTCCCAATTTTTGGGTGCTCTGACATCCCCGCCCCGGGGCTGCTCTTCACCACAGCAGGGTAGACCTTTTTCCCAAGAGGCCGGCAGTGCTGGGATGGGCACCGGCAGGGCTGGCGCCCCACAGGCAGGGGGACCCGATCCTTGGCTTTCCAAGCACCCAGGCAGCAAGGCCCTTGGGGACCCCCTATCACCCCCATCCCAGCACGGCACGGGAGCCCCCAGCCGGGCGCTCGCAGGCAGACCCCCCTCCCCAGTTCCCCCCCGAGCGCCAAGTCCTCACCACCCACTCCGCCAGCGGCAGCTCCAGTTTCTCACAGCACCCTCTTTTCTGAGCCATTCGTCACGGCCCCCAGCACAAAAGCCAGGGAGAGAAAGAAACAAGGAGTAGGAAAAGGAAGGAAGATAAAAAAAAAAATAAATAGAAAAAGGGAGCAAGAAGGAAAGAAAGAGGGAGGACAAGGCGTGAAAAGAGCCAGGTCTGTCGCCGAGAGGGGAGGAGGGGAAATTATGAAATAAATGAAGCACCTCGGCGATTCGGGGGGCACTGGAAGACAGCCCGACCACGGCTGAATTTTAAACGCCTGCCGCACAATCGGTCCCATTTTGCAAAGAGAGGAAGCTGTGTCCAAAGACCCTCATGTTTATTCATGAGGAGCCTCGCTGGCCCCTCCCACCCTATTGTCTGGGGGTATTTATTTGGGGGCATCTGTCTGGCCCGATGAATGGCGCAGGGGTAATAAATGGGATGGTGGGGCCGGGGAGGGGAGCCGGCGCAGCCGAGCTGGGCGGTGGGCTGCCCTGTCTCCCGACCCCCTTCCCACTCCTCCTCTCAGCCCCATGCCATCTGGGGGGTGTTTCTTCCCCCCCTCCCTGTGCTCTCCCCAGCGCCCAGGGGACCGCAGGCGGGGGTCCCGGCAGACCCACGGCAGCTCAGGGGTGGCAGGGCGAGGGGAGCGGGGACAGGTCTGGAGGGGTAAAGCTGGGTGGTGCTGGGGCTGTGGGCTGCTGGAGGCCAGGGGAGTGAAGGGTGGGTGTCCGCAGGGTGCCAGTGGTAGCAAAGACAGGACAGGGTGCGGAGCGTGGCGTGCCACTGAGAGGGACAGGGGTCACTGGGGGTTGGCCTTCCCTGGTTGGGAGCAGCAACCGGCTCCTCCACGGGCAGCAAGGAAGGGCAGGCAGCCCCCAAGGGGCAGGCAGGGATGCTTCAGGAAAAGGAGGACCCAATTCATCAACACAGGAGGTTCATCGGGGACGGGGTGGGCAGCCTGCGGCCGGGAGAGCTGCGTCCCACGTCTGCTGGGCCAGGCCACCACTCTCCTGCCTCTCCTGCTGGGGAGGAGCAGCTTCCTCCAGTGGAAACTCCTCTTCGTCCTCCCTCGGTGGGACATGGTTCTCATGGGGAGCGAGGAGGAGCTTGCATCAAAACCAGCCTTGGTCATATCAAGGGGCTCAGGCACCTCACAGCCCAGAAGCAAGACTCTGGGGTGTCCTGGGGACATGGGGACCCATGGGGCACAGCAGATGCTGGCCAACCTGGCTCTGTGGGAAGCACACTGTGCTGGAGAGACCCAGCAGCTCTCCTGCCATGGGGCTGGTGAAGGTGTGGGGACAGAGTGGCTGAGCTGACCACAGGCAGCTTGGCTTTCCCTGTCCCTTTGCCTTTCCTTCACCTCGTGCTCAAGGGAGCTGGTGTCCACGTCAACCCTTGCCCAGGGAATGCCCGTGGGACGCAGGAGCACTGCTCGTTTGCAGACAAAGTCATTACAAGATCACCCGGCTGGAAGCTGGAACTCATCAAATTCAACCTTGAAATAGAAGCTACAGCCTTGCAGCTGCCAAGAAGAGGAGCAAAGAAAGGAGGTGGCTGTCAATGGCACAGCCACAAGAGGCACTTCCCCAAGCGCACGCTGTCACCCAGATGCTGGCAGAGGTGGCACGATGCAGGGAGGGGACATGGGCTGCCCGACAGCCACCTCTACTGCGGTGGCATATCCCAGACGGATGCTCCTGCCCGGGCACCGGACGCTTGAGGAAGGTTGGGAAGCGCTGGGCAGGGAGAGCAGCCGGGAAGAGCCAGCCTGGCCGGCAGCTCAGGGAGCAGATGGTGCAGCCGGCAGGGGAGCGCAGACACCTCCCCGTGCGGGCCGGGAGCCAGGGCCATGGCGCGGCTCCCTGCCGGCACCCACGGGCTCTGCCGGGACGGGGAGGCAGCCGGGCAAGGGGGGTCCACACACCCCATCTCCCCCCCCCTCAAAACACGGACATCCTCGCTCCTGCGTGGGAGCAAGCATCGCATCGGCCAGCATGTGCGCCCCGAGCGCAGCAGTCAGTAGGAAGATGTCGGAGCCATGCCTCCACCTCGGTCGCTGGCAGAAGCTGGCTCAGCAGTTTGCTTGCGAGCTCTATCCAGGAAAGTATTTTTGGAAGGGCATTAGGTTATTGGCATAAAAGTCATCTTGTAGCCATGTAAGCCCAAGCACAGCTGCCAGCTGCACTTCCCTGATCCCTCCCATTCCCAAACCTCAGCAGAAAACCCCTCTGTAGTCACAGCCGGTGGTCTCCAGCTCCCTTCTCCCTCTGCCTCTGCATCGGACGGCTCCTGCCTCACCCCCGCCCCACATCCCAACCCCTGTTGCAGTTTATATCCCACCCGAGACGAGGTCTCCAGCAAGTTTTGGGACCACAGAGGCTCCACACAGGTCCCTCTAGGATGAGTCCCTCCAGGAGAGCCACGTTGGGGAGCAGATCCCCAGAAGACCAGGTGAAGGATGTCCCCTGGCCACCAGCCTCTTGGGACAACAGTGTTGAGACGGACCAGCCCAGCGGCGCTGCTGAGGATCCGGCTTTCAGCGAGGTTATTAAACACTTGTAACCACCACCCCCAGGACTGCCACTAAACCTTCACCTTCTCCCAGCCCGGGTGACACCATGTGCCCTGGGAGGAAGGGCAGAAGGAGCTGGTGGGGAAGGAAATTGGTGAGAAAACCAGCCTATGCTTCAGCCCAGCAAAATCAAATACCTCCTGAGCCAAAATGGGAACCGGGACGGGATGTGATGAGCTGACAGCCTCCAAAATCCCATCTCGTCTCCACTCAGGTGCCATGGGAGAGGTCGTGCACAGGGAAGATTACCACAGGCAAGAGAAGATGGTGACCAGATATGTTCCTCACCCTCTTGCACGCCAGCCAGCCCGCATCCCTACGCCGCTGGCAGAATGCTTTCCGAGCCCTCTGTGTTTTGGAGACCTCACTTCCCACTAATGAGATGCTTCCTAGGTTGTAATTCGGACAAGTTGGCTTCGGTTGAGAGAAAACCAGAAGGAAAATCCTCCCAGTCCTTCCGGCTTCTGTAATTGAATGCAAATTGCTCGGTAAATATCTGCAGCCAAACACCCCTGCGGCCACGGAGCGGAGGAGGGAGTGCCGTGCTCCAGCAGTGATGGTTTCTACCATGGGGTGATTTTTCCAGCATGCACGCTTGGCTCTTCATGACAAAGGGAGAGAGCTGGGGGGCACATCCCCGGCCAGCATCAGCTTTGCTTCATGGAGGTGACGACAGGGTGGACAGCACATGTGCGAGAGGCTGTGATCCTCCCGCTGCCCCTTGTTGCCATCCCTCCCTGCCTGCTGGCCCCGTGCCCCGTGGGGTCCAGGGGTCCCTGCGGGGAGGGTGGCGTGGTGAGGCAGGGCAATGCCCCGGCCAGCAGGGATGCTCCTCAGGATGGGAAGCGAGCTGGGTAGAGGCAGGGAGGGCAGGAGGGAAGGGACGTGGGAACAGAGACCGCCACACAGGTGCTGGCAGTTTGGGCAAGAGGGGACCTGTTTAACACCAGAGCCACTTGGGATAAAGGAGCTCAGGGTACTGCTCTGCCCGGGGCCACAGCAGCTGCCAGCAGCCCCTGCCCACTCCTCACAGGGGCACCTCGCTGCAAGTGTCATCTCTGATGCTGCATCCAAGCCTCAGGGATGCCTTGTCCCCCGCTCCATGGCCATAGGGTGCAGGACAGTGTCCGGGCTGGGCTCTGCCTGTCCTTGGGGACAGGGGACAGCCCCAGAGCAGCGCCGGTCCTCGTTCTCACCCACCACCCATGGGGAAACCCACCCCGACCTGCACTGTTTCACCCAGCCCTTGGCCTCGAGCCGGCCACCCACCCGTCCCCCATCACTCAACACATCCCGACAGTGGAAGAAGCATCTCCAACAGCCTGGCATGACCCGCTGGCACTGCGCAAATACCGTACGCATGCAAAGCTGTGAACACCTCTGTGCACAGAGATAAGATCACATGTGATAAGATCCACGGCTACACAAACACGCTCCCGGGGAGATATTAAATCAGGCAAGGGGAACGGCCCCAGATGCCCAAACTCGCTAACAGACAGATGCAAACATTGAGCGAGACACCCGGAGCCCGCGACATGTGCATACACACAGTCAGACACATCCGTACACAATACCTCATTAAACATGGGCAGTGTACAGTCCCAGATTAGGTCTGGCTGGGCTGTGGGCACCCGGCCAGCCTGGGATCAGGGTTCAACTTCAGCTTTGACAAGTCCTGAAGTCTCACGAGCTGTTCTCGTGGGATTCCCATCGCCCTGACCTGTCAGCGGGCACAGAGGGGCAGCCCTGGGCTGGAACAGGGGACAGAAATGCTAAAGCTCATCCATCCTCAGAGGAGTTTCAAATCCCCTGAACCTGTTGGGGGTGCCCCATCATTGGAGGAGTTCAGGGTCAGGTTGGACAGGGCTTTGAGCAACCTCATGTAGTGAAAGATGTCCAGGGAGGGTGGACTAGATGATGTGTGGCCAGCAGGTCAAGGGATGTGATTCTTCCACTCTACTCTGCTCTGGTGAGACCCCGCGTGGAGTACTGCCTCCAGCTCTGGAGCCCCCAGTAGAGGAAAGGCATGGAGTGGGGCCAGAGGAGGCCACGGAGATGCTGCGAGGGCTGGAGCCCCTCTGCTGGGA
>SAYO01033430.1:511510-528265 GCA_004023745.1 Recurvirostra avosetta
ATTGGAACAAGATGATCTTTAAGGTTCCTTTCCAACCTAAACCTTTCTATGATTCTATGATCTTTAGTACAGGGTTTGTCATGAGGTCTGTCAACCAGCACTGTCCAGGTAGAAGTCCTTCATCACTTGTTGTCTCCTGGAGCCGTGAGAATTTGATCCAGCCTTAAAGGCTTCTGCACAGCTTCTGTCAACACATGCATTTTCCTTATCCCTCCAATTTCGTCACTGTAGTAAAATCCCTCCAGAGCTGCGGTCACTGGCAAAGATTTCCTTCTGTCCTGTCTGCTGCTTGAGGTCCATGTTGAAGCTACACTGCAACAGCACTCTTAATTCCATCTCCACCAGGACCTTTGCTGCTCCAACGTAACCACTGAAGCAAAAGACTGAGAGGGGATATATTTAATACATTCCCTTTCTGTTCCTTTCTCTGAGACGTGGATTTTGGGAGCTTTATTTAGATGGTTTTTCTCCAGATTTTCCGATACAAAGTGGTGCCGCTACCCAAAGGGTGTTGAAACTGTGGTTCATAGGGAGTTATTTTTATAGATCGGGGTTTTTTTTCACATAGTCACCCAGAAATAGAAAGGTTTCTGTTTAGTTTATATGCTTTGAATTCCCAAAATTTAAAGGATATATTAGTAATGCTTTGGTGGCCTAATTAAATACCTAATTATATTTAGCAGTTTTACAGTTTTTGCCAGTTTCTGATGGCTTTTACTGTACCCATCTTTGCTGTTTGTGACATTTAAAGCATATGTTTGAATTCTTCCATCTCCCGTGTCTTGTCACCTCGTTGCTCTTTTTTAGAACTGATATGTAACTTTTGCAAAATAATTGCACAGTAAGAAATGCAGTGTAATTTTTTGAAAGATACAGAACCGGTAGGTATACCCTCAAGAAAAAGAAATAGAGAACCGCGGTGCAGCTGCAGGTGTGCTGAGAACAAGGAACCGGCTGGTTTTGCGAGTAGCGGAGTGGTTGGGGGGCATATGAGTCTTCTCCTTGCGGCTTTTGGTTTATAATTGTGTGCGTATTCCCTCTTTAGAAGCAAAATATATTGAGGAGAAAAAAGAAAAACAAAACAAGAACATGGAAGTCACCTTAAACTTGGCCTGGAGGTGCTGTTTACAGTAAATCTTTTGACATTTTTGATATCCACGTCATTTTGAAGTTGGGGGAAAAATTCCCACCTTGCATGACAAGCCACCCCAGAGAGGGCAGTGGTGTCACAGGCCATTAATGTTCAGCGTTAGAAAGCGGAATGTGGCTTTTTCCTTTGTTCGGCTCCATCGATATTTACCTAGGAGGTGTATAGAGGTGGCCAAAGGGGTATAGCAAGAAGTGGAGTTTGAAGCTCAAGGGTTGTGTCTCTCGTGTAGCATCTGGAAAACGCTGTTGGCCCAGAAGGCACTTGTACCGAATTGTTGGCAAAGGGTGCGTGACTTCAGTGTCACTTTGGTTTTAATAGGGAATGTTGGTTTATGGAGACAGATGAAGCCTGCGTGCTTCAAGGGAACCTTCTGGGGCAGGAGCGAGGGTTGGCTCATGCTGGAGTGCATCCGGCGCGCGTGGGGACGGATGTGCTGAGATGGTGTCCTCAGGCCTTTGCATCATCGCAGCTTCCCTGTGGTGCCAGCGGAGATGGTCAGCGTTCCTCAGCTGGAAAATCACTGCCTTTCACAATTTGCGGTACCTCAACTTCCATGCTTAGGGTTGGGTTTTTTTTTTCCCCCTTTGTTTAACTATTTGCTGTGTAACAAATAGCACAGCAACAAGTAGCCCAAAAAGATGCCCCCGCTTTTCACCTGTTACTGTCCCTTTTGTTGTGTATTTCTATGGAAAAATTTCACAGTTGCACTAAAGACACTGTCAAGTCTTTGAAACACAACGTAAGAACTGTCAGATTCTTTTTATTATACTACAAGTCACTGCAGTAATTAAGTACTGATACAATTTGGTCTATTTTTATGAAATCCAGAGCAGGATGAATTAAAAAGACGCATATTCATGGGTTACGAGGAGGCGCTGAGCTTTGTTAGTGTGAGACTCAAAGCAGTTTTTTCCTGGAGTCCTCAAACAGGTTCTTTTGACTGCATCATCGGTCCCCCAGGAATAGAGGTATAGTTAGAAGATGGAGGTGGTTTCAATGAGAGCGTGACCCAACAGATGCAGACCGCTGATGTTCTCCATTCAATTGCTGCTGCAGAACTGTAGCAGAAAACCAGCTCAGCGAAGGGCGACCACGGAAAGTTAGGTCTGAAGGTGTGAATGAGAGCGAGATGCCCAGGAGAAGGTCTGCCCTTAGATCTGCCCAATTTCTGCATGGAACGATTAGATGTGAGGGTTGAATCTCTTCTCTCTGTTCCCCTTGAGGTGTTACTGATGTTCCTAACATTACAGATTACAAAGTAAGACACGCAGCTTAAATTCCTCTCTTATTTGTAGCCCATAAGACCTGATCGTTGATGCTTTGGGAGTTTGGTTCCCAATCCCCGTAATTTTCAGTTCCACGGAGGCTTTCCTGTTAACTCCATGGCACGTCAGCAGGAAAAACCTCGTTGGCGTGTGTTTTTTTTCTTAAGGGGATGGACAACGCGTCAGTTTAGGTTCTGGGAAAGGACAGTTTTGTTTAAATAGCCACAAACCAAGCCTTGTTCACCCTAAGGAAGCAGGTGACTAAAACTTTGCAACACTGCTTTCATTGAGGGGTTTTTTTTAGCCATTTAGGGTTGTGTTGTTTTTTTCTTTCGTATTGAACTTGCCGTCGTACCCTGTTCATTCTCCTCCTGTCTCGTAGATGAGGGTCCAGAACCTGAAGGCAACCACAAGTAGTCGGGAGCACGTGTCTCTGTGGGTACGAGCCTTAGCAAGGGCTTGTCAGGCCATTTACCGGACAGTCGCATCCTCGTCTCGTGCACAAGGACAAAGCTCAGCTCATAACGAAATCTGCACGTTTGCCTTTAGGATATTTAGAACTACGGCGAGAAATTTGCTCTTGCTTTGCATGTCAAATAGGTGGGAATATCTATTCCCACAGTTAAAAAAAGTACAGTCTGAATATGCTTTTTCACCTTCTGAATTGCGTATAGAGGAGAGAGCACCATCTGATTCTCTGCTTACTGAAATAAATGTCAGAAAGGACGTGACCTAATTATCTTTCTTCCCGTTTTCCATCTACGTGAAGTCTTTCAGCATTGTGGGTGGTTTTTAAAACCCCTGATTTTTGTCATTGATCCTAGAATTTCCATAATTTCAGTTTTCATCGAAGAGGGCGATGAAGTACGTATGTGTATTATAATTATGTGATGACATGCAAATAACGTCTCCGAGGTAAAGAATCAAAGACTCCGATATTGATAAACTTAAAAAAAACCCTCTTTGGTTAAGCTCAGACTGTGTCAATCCCAGAGTTTAAGGTCACAAATGAAACATTAATAGATATATAGCATTTACCTCCAACTTCTTAATCCCGTTTCTCATTCTGTCACTTCTTTCGTTGCCTCAACTCCAAGTTGATGCTGTAGCTCAAGGGCAAAAAATAAAGCATTTTGATGAGCCAGTCTGCTAAGGGCCGGACATTATAAACTGAAACGTTAATTGTAGGCAAAGGAGCTTTGAAAATGAGTAAGAATTTGGAGGAGGCTTGGCATTTAATGGGTGTAATAACATTTATGGTGTCTTGAGATTGTGTGCGTTGTATTTACATGCGTTCCTTCGAATCATGAGTTTGTGTTATTTATATAGATCTGACACTCTTCTTGAGCTATGAATTGTTATTTATAAGCTCATTAAAGGATTAGTGCAGTAGACATCAGGAAGGGAAATGGGCCCTTGTCATTAATTTTATTACATCATAGAATTCTCAATACCCTTGAAAATAGCAGCTTTTTTTTAATTTTGTTTGGTTTTGCCGTGGCATAGTGTTGTATGTCCAGTGTTACTGGAAGCTATGGTCCTCTTTCAAGACTGCGTTGAAGACTCTTACATTCAGCGCCAATTAATTTTTTCATAAGGCATTTTGCATTGTAAGGCGTTTAAATATACTGAGATGTGTGTGTGTGTGTGTGTGGAGGAGAGGGGACAGAAGCATATGGAGGAAAAGGTAAAAATCTCCATTAAGCATTTTATCTCTAAAGGCAGAAGAACTGACAACGCTCTTGTTGACTTTACAGCTATCCCTTAGACTTCTCTAGTCAAAGTATTTGAGTATCCAAAAATACTAAGTGACCCTATTTACTAGAATTATTGGGATAATTTATTATTAGAATAATTGTTCTCATTATTTTTATGTTTAAATAAATACGTTTTAAGTTGCGTCTTACAGTGAGGGTGGACAATTTGTATTTCTCTTGGCTGCATTTCACAAGTAATTAAAACAAGGCTGCTTCTGGGAAGAGGGGGCTGTCCAAGCCCTGTAGGGCTCAGCCACCAACCACTCTTAGTTAATCTAAGTCTGGATGCTCTTTCCTCTCTGTTTGACTCTTCCACTGGAAGTCATCTAAGAGAAGATGGGGGATGGCAAAGGATTTTGAGTTTGAGATCAAATTGTGTGTAGCTATTAAATGCTGGTAGGACATTTGCTTTGAAAAGATTAACCTATTGTCAAAATCAGCACAAACAACAACACCAACTCTGTTTCTGCCCCTTCTCTAATGAATTTGAGTGTCTTAAGCCTTTGAGGTGTCGGGGAGATCTGCACCATGTGGGGTATTTTTTGCCTTACAAACTCTGATCCTCAGGTTTAAGCAGTCGCACACCCTCCATTGACAGTACGTGTCATCTTCACCCTGCGACAATGACTGAGCGATCAACAAAAATAACTCCCTCGTTGAAGACGAATCAAAGCCACTGAAGGGTGAGCGGCGCAATCACAGCCTTTCAGCCTGTGATGCGTGCGCACGGCGACAAGTCTCGAAATCCCTGCTACTTGTCCTTTCTTTTATAGCCGAGCTTCAAAGAGTAGGGCAGTCTGATCCTTGACTTGAAACACGCTTTAATAAGAAGTCCTTTCTTTCACTGCCTTCTCTGCCATTGTGCATCGTGCATAAATCACTGAAATTTCACAACGCTTTTGCCTTACTTTTCTAAGAGCTATTCAGTTTTTCTCACCATTTTGGTACAGGTCGGCGTCACGATTGTACTGAGGATTTGTTTCTCTAAACTTTCTTTTACTTTGCTGCCACATTAGAGTGACCAGAGCGAAAGGGAGGGGGAAGCAAACCTTATTTCGGTAAGTAATTCGCTTCTAGAAGAGTTGCAGTTCCTCCTCTCTTGAATGTCAGTGCTGTCCCATGGTGACCTGATGCCGAGATGTATTTGGTTCCCCTCGACACACGTTAAGAAAATACTGACCTGACCTTTAAAAAAAATTTATTAACATTTATAAATTTTATTTTACTGTGTCATGTTGAGGGAAATTGTTCCGGCTGGACAGGAGGAGTGCTTCCACAATGGCATGGCTTCGCTCATTTGTGTAACAACGTATTAAAACCACCTCCCTTTTCAGTCCTAAGCCGACTATCCTCATCTCATCTACCCTTTCGCATTTATTGTGTCTATACTTGCTGGTGTTTGCAGATTAGCTTTAATAAACTCATTTTTATGATATTACCTACTTGCTGTGGGTGTCACCTAGCACAGATTGAACGTTAACCATCCATAGACTTTGGTTGATTTTTCTATGTATTTGGGAAGAAGGAACAGTTTCCTTGAGCATTTCTATCCTTGGGTTTTTCTGGAGCTTGTGATGGAGCTACCTCGGGGAGGGGAGGGTGCGAGGATGATCCTGCCCATCTGCGAGCGAGACAAGTCATCGCAGGGACGTTCTGGCTGTATTTTGTCTCTAAGCTGAAGTTCTCTTCCACAAGAGAAATGCAGAGTAAGAGCCCACTCTGTACAGGTTTGGCTCAGTAACGGCAAACTCGAAATTTCACTTCTTGCCGCCTCCCCTGAATTTAATTAGGAAGCAAAACTAAGTCTGAACCGTGGGGTGTTGTTGCTGTCTATAAATATATCACATGAATAAATGCGAAGAAGGGCAAACAGCCACTTGGCCAGTGTTGGCTGAGGAATAAATGATTATAACCTTTCCTTTCCATCACTTGGTACGACACAGTTTGTTGTCTTGCTTTTTTCCTCGCTGCTTATCCACACATCTGCTGGTGACATTCTTGGGACTTGGGTATTAAGTGGTTTGGTTTCAAAATCACGTTAATAATACAAATTAATAAAAATGGCATAGGAGACAGCAACGTCATGCTGCTCTAAGGACGGCTCATCTTGTCTACAGCAGTGGGAAGACTATTTCTGTGGAGCAACCTGTTCTGTTTGTTGGCTTGGGCCCTTAGCTTTTAGATGTCAGAAATAAAATTAGAACAAGAAGTGAAATTTCGCTTGTACGGTGTAAATATGTTATATTCCCTAGAGTGGATGGGGAAGAGAAATAGGCATCCCAGTGCCTTATTCTTGGAAGACCAACTTCTGTTGAAGTAATATTTCCTTTAAAGGAGGATAGCTTGTGTAATGTCTTCGTGCACAGTACATACAGCTTTAAATAGTTCGTTTCGGGTATAAATTTTACCCTGGCGACTTGTGTAATTTAAGAGTAGGTAAAGGAGACCTCAGTTTTGCTTTGCAGTAAGTCTGATGCAACAGAAGGACCAAGATGTCGCTCTCTCGGCATTATTGCTTTGGATCAGCTTTGAGAAACTTTAAACGAATTTTAAATAAGGCACACACTTGATGTCAATCAGTTACTTTAATCAGAGAAAATGGGATCCTACTCCTCCCAGGTCTTAATCACAGATCTCCCACTGATGCCACGCGTACCCTCAGCACAAACCGGCTTTGCTGCCTCTGCTTTGCCTCTCTGCCCCGTGCCGATTGTGTCGCGTCCTGCCTGCTTCTGCTGGGCTTCCCTGGCGATTAATTGCATAACGATTGCAAAATGTGTTGAGATGGAAATAGTTGTACCGCTGCCTGGTTTTAACCGTGCTTATATTTCCTCCCAGTGTGTAGGATTTTCCGAGGCCATGTCTCACGCAGCCGTGCAGTCGTTGCTTAATGCGCGTGCTGTAATAATGACTGAAATTAATTTCTTAGAAATGACACCAAAATAATTAATACAGCCCTCTTGGGCTGCATGTGATAGAATTGAGCTGAGGAAATGGAGATATTAAAGTGTCGCTGTCCTTCTCCACACGTGTGAAATGTCATCATCAGTTCATAGCAGTCTTGCTTTATTATGGCCATATTAAAACGAACGTTTTGCACATCTTCATAGAGTGCCTATCAACGGCATTTCCTTGATTTAAGAAATGGCTCCAGTATGTGAATGCAACCCATTTCGATGAATAAATTTAGCACTTTAATGCTATTTATTTACTCCGCACTGTAAAACGTAATAAGATAAATAATGGGTCCCACAGGGGCGTGGGGTAGGTTGGTGATCATCCTCTCAGCAGGCAGATGAACATAGCTCGAGTAGAGAAATAATGATCAAAATTCACCGTGCTCCCTGGGATGCCATTTATATACCTGAATCTAATAAAGAAAGAATTACAATGCTTAACAACGTGCTTAGCGCTGGGATCTGAATGTAATGAGGCCGGCAGCGAGGAACGTACAACCATATTACCTAAATTTGAAGCGTCACGTTGGAGGTGGAGGTGCTGAGAGGTGCAAGTGATCCAATGCCCCATCAGCGTGGGATTTGCCGGCTGTCAGGATACCTGTGCTTTTTTTTTTTTTACTGGCTAGCAGAATCTAGTCCAGGGCAAACTTTCTCTTCTATATCTGAAGTATTCTGCTGAAGGCTATTTTGGGGTCTGGATTTTAAACCACTCAAAATGTGTTTCGATTTTCTATCCAAATATAGTGCAGAACTGTGGTGGTTACAAGCGTACGGGAAGGTTGTAGAGATGGTCAAGACATAAATGACAAAATTGCACAAGACTGGCAAGCGATTGCTTGGATTTGTTTGGGTTTATTTTTAAAGAAATTTGGTTGATTCCATCCCTGTGATTATCCAGGTCTGAAACGTGGTTGGAATTTTAGTTAGAAAGCCTGGTCCCTGTTCTGGTATCGATGTTGGGAGTGTTGGTCATGGAGTGACCGAGAACGGCACAGATTACAGCTGCCACTGCAGCACTCCCACCTCTTCTGGTTTTACAGTTGCTTTTCAGAGCAGATTTCTACTCAAAGGGAAATATTTAGGAATTTTACACTCGATTTAGGTTGTATGCCCAGGAAGTCTTAAGAAAAAAAAATATATATAAAAGACTTTTCAAATAATTTTTAAAAATCACAATTCAGATACTGCTGGAGTAGCGTAGGCAGTCATACTTTGGGCATAAAAGTAATAACAACCTGTCTGGAGACTCTTCTCCCTGTTTCTTGATCAAGCATTTGAAAAGTACAGGCGTGAATAACAGAATGAAATGGTGAAATGATAATGGAGTGATTTGTTCTTCAATTTTCATGTGCTTTTTAAGCTGTCAATAATCCAGCACAACCCACGTTTTAAAAATAAAATGTATTTTCTTGTAATCGCGGGTCTTGCAAATTAACTCCTTCTGGAGTTTACAGCTTTCCATTCCCCTCCAGGAGCAAACGATTCTGTCCCCAGTTGTTCCTGTTTCAAGAACTTTGTCTCTCCATTAGTTTCTCAGCAGCGCCGTTCAGCCTAGCCCGAGTCGGTGGGTGCATTCGGTTGGGGGAAATAATCCTGGGCTGGAACACAAGAGAAAAATAGACCTTGGCTTTGTCTTTTAGCGGTTTTGACTCTTTCAGGCTAAGAGCTTGTGGTAAAGACTCCAGACGTCCTCCAGATGTTGTCAGTCAAGTTGGTAAGATGCCCTGTGGCTGAGCCATCATGGAGCATCCTAGGAGGATCTGCTGGGGTCAGCTCTCCTCACGTCACGGAAGACGTAGCGTGTCTGGAGACGTACCAGAGCATTAGTAAGTAGTAAAAAACGAGGCGCGTTGACCGAATTCCCAGTTGGTTGAAAAGTTTGTTTTCAGGTACGTGCGTTTGTTTTCAGCAAAACATGAGCTTTTTGTGGAGAAAATGGGTTCTTCTAATGAAAACGAAAACGTTTCGTAGACAATGAATTCTAGAGAAAAATGTGAGAGAGAATTTGTGGCCACCCTTAGCCATCCCATCCAGTTGACTACACGTGCACGCGCGCACCCAGCAGATGCGCAGAACGAGAAAGGGGCTGTTTTTGACTCGGCCCTCTTCCAACTCGGCCCACACATTAAAAGCGAATATAATTTACATATCATTCAGACGGTTGGAATTCCCAGTTGTATAGGAGGATGTGTGTCTTCTGTTCGGTTTCTTTTTCATTCTGGTTAAATAAATCCTTTCCCGTGCAGGAGAATAAAGCTTTCTGTATGCTTCGGTATGCAGGAGCTATTTCACATAAGCTATTCATGCAGAGCATGAAAGGCATCTTGCAGGAATAGCCTTAATTGGTTATTTTTAGGAGGGGGGAGGATGGCATCAGCAAAACCACTGGAGAGATCCCTTCTGCCACTGTATACACATCTCTGAATAAAAGAAGCCGGTCGCTGCCTAATGAAAAGAGAAATTGGAAACCCCGCACAGGCTGATTACAGTCACACAGATGCTTTTGCCAAGATTTCCACCTTCCCGGGCAAAATTTGTTCTCTTTTCTCTGCAGAAAACCTCGACGACAAGAATAGTTTGGAGAGGAGGGGGGTGCGGGGAGGGGGAATCAACTGCCGGACTAAATAAATTAGTTCAGGGATGTTGCAGGCTTCCCTAATGGCAGGTTTGTAGATACTGGATGTTTTGGGAGGTGCGGGAGTGAGCAAACTCTAATTGCTCCTTGGGAGCGAGGCTGATTTCTGCGTGTCTGTGTCTGCCGCATTCTCTTTTATGGAGTCACATAACTCTCTGCAGCCCCTGTTGTCTTCTCGGTAGGACAATGGGATGCAAAGAGTGTGAGTCCAGTAAAGATAACTTGATTGCTCCAGTATCTCTGAGACGTCAAAAGCCTGATCCGGAGTCTCTTGAAGGAAATGCCCCTATTTCCAGCAAACTTGGCTTCGGAGGAAGTTTCTTACTGTTTTTTTTTTTTTGTTTGAGGAACAAAAGGTGGAGGGAGGGAAGAAGCTTATTTGCCATCACAGGTGGGGTTGCGGATCTGGAAACGAGAATGAAAGGTGGTGAGTCTGGGTATGGATCGGTGAGTGTGGGACACGGCCACAAATTATCCGTTCTTGCGTGTCTGAGAAGTCTTGAGTGTGCAGGATCTTCCTTAAGAAGGCCATACGTCATTGTGGGCAACAAAGAGGGTTCCTTGTGCTGAACCAATTCTGGTTTAATATTTTTTTTTAGAGAAAAAAGGTGAATCTTGTGGGGGTAAATGACCTTTCTTGCCCCAGTCGTCCTCATTTCAATTTGTTGTTGGGTATTTCTGGTAGTCCTCTAAAGTCCGTATCATTTGCGTTTCTCTTCTATGTCAATTAAAACCAAAAAAAATAGATTTTACTCTAGCCATTTGCAATCGCACAGTAAAGGAGAGGCTGTCTGGTTGGGTGTTTGTATCACTTTAGGATTAGCTCTGTGTTTAGCTCTTGCTACTTTAATTGGAGCCGCAAGCGAGAAGTGTGTGGAGAGGGCTCTGCAGACTTCAGAAAAATAGAAACAGAGAGCAGCAAGAGCGGTGCTGCTCTCACGGAGGAGAAATCGGTTTAATTTCCCAGCTTTTCCTGCTCGGATCTAGACAAGCTGGAAATACATCGAAGGTCAAAGATTGATGTCAGAAAAAGGGGAAGCAATTTTGGCCTCTACACAATTTTCTGCTTTCACCTGCTCCTGAAAGTTGGTTTCTCTTTTCTTTAATAATGCTGTTTATTACTGGAGATGGGTTGTAGACCTCCTAGAAATAAAACTACGAAGCAAATGAAAACTTTCCTTTTAACAACTTGGCTGAATTGCATCTCTTTGGCTCTGCTTCGGGCAAGAAACACGTTGGAAATGTCTGACTGTGACCAGTGACCCATGACTGGAAAACTAAAGCTTTCCAGAATACTATCTGGTGTCTTTCCATGGACAACAAGCATCTCGTAGTCTTGGAGAACTGGGTTTTGTGCGAGGATAAACGCCTCTGCAGATAAGTTTGCAGATGCCGGTTGTGTGATTCAAGGAGAATGTTAAGGAATTTGACCTAAAAGCCTGTCCAAATCTACAAATAGTTTTCCATTTAATCCCTTGAGCCTTGAGTCCTCCACATGGAGCGAGCTCTCCTCTGCGGCGGCTCATATAGCACAGGCGTGATTTGTAGTCGTCCGGTTTCATAATCTACGCATTTTCTAGAACAAAGTCATTGGGTTTAATGCATGCTCTTCAAGGGAACGAGATGCATTCAGGACTTCGCTGGGCTCACCTTTACACTCTGCCGCTAGGAAGAAAAGCATTCGTCTCGAGTTATGAGGAATACATCTCGTCAATCTGTCTGTGAACATCGCATTATGAGAGGTGCGCGTGTGGGATGTAATGTGCTGGAGTAGAAAACAAAGTACGTGGGGGGAAAAGCATCCTGTGGACTGCAGCCTTTGAAGCATTGGTTGAGAAGCATTTGGTCTGGGAATTCTGTCGCCTTATACAATGGTTTTTTTGTACAAAAATTTTATAGACTTTGAAGAGGTATTTGATGAGTATTTCTGTCAGTAGAACACATAATCCTTAAAGCCTGATGGTATTTGCTATAAAGTTTTTCTGGTTTCCTGATCAATGAGGCATCTGGGCATTTTACATTTGTACATGTGTTCAAACATGTACAGATTACCAAGCTGAATGTTTTTTGCTAAAGATCAAGGTCCACGAGCTCTGTACAAGCCACGTGTAGTAGATGAGGAGGGTGAGCAGGGTACGGCGGGTCGCACAAAGGAGCAGTTGAATTTATCGGGCCCTTTTGCGCGAAGACATCTGCTCCTCTTTAGTTACGCAGATTTTCACCGCGTCACCCATTACTGGGTTCTCCTGATGTCTTCATAAATGAAATGTTTTCGTGCTTTTTACCCCTCTCTTCAAGTTTAAATTTGAATCGTTCCAGGGCTGATGCCTTCTTGGGTAGTATTGTTGTTTATAATATGCCATGGGACCTACGAGTGCTTTCCAGTTTGGAAATCAATCTCTGAGTTCCTGCATGCATCTTGCTTACACCTTCCCCCCGTGATGATTGATGTTAACTAAATAAGCTGCCATCTATAGAAAAATCATTGTGTGCTATTGATTTTATATAACTTTATTTTCTGAAATATTTCACTCGGTTGGAGAAATTGTAATTTCAAAACCCATTTCTTTTGGCCTGATATAACAACTCTTCCCAGTCTGTGGGTGTACAGGGGAGCTGGATCAAATCCTTCAATTTTTACGGGAATGTATGAGTGTAGCTACCAGCGGCAGTTCCCAGTGTGCGTTAAGAGGATCTGATTTTAACTGCTCTTCATTGGTGATACCGGCCCTTGCTTCAGCATTCTTTTCTCCCAGCTTTAATTTGTGCGCTTCGATGTCAGTTTGATGAGAACAGGGTGAAACTGCGATGATACAAATGGGAATCAGCCCCATTAGCATGAATCGAGAAGATGCTTTACCAGCACAAAACGTTTAAATGCTGATGCCGGGGGAGCGTAACCGTTTTGACTAATGTAGGTTTGAGGTTCAGTTTGCTTGTAGATGTTTTCCTCCCCATTTGGGTTTGCTGTAATATTCCATGAAAGGAATATTCTATTTATTTGTTGAAGCATGCCAAACTCTTCTTTCCCGAAGCAAAATCCAGAATGAAGAGCTGAGCCTTGAAACTTTCCCTGTCGGTAAATAAAAGTGGTTCTGATGGATAAAGAAGGGGATGAGGTCTACATTAAGACCCTCCTATGAAACATACACTGACATCAGCTTCCTCCTTCCTAATTTTGGAAACTTACCCATGAACTGTCTCTGCAGACTGCTCATAAAGAGAAATAATCTTTGCGGTGGTAGGGCTTCAGCTGTGGCTGCTCAGGCGCAATTTCTGAAACGGAGGCTCTACAAAGAAGAACTCAATATAGTCAGGATAAAATCTTCCATGATGTTCAGGATTGGGAAGGGACTGTAGCCTTATTTTTCCAATACATTAAAAAAAAAACAGAAGAAGGGGACTCGATGATCTTAAAGGTCTCTTCCAACCAAAATGATTCTATGGTTCCACAAACTGCAGGTGTGCATGCTGTGCTTGGAAGAAATTGCAGTTTCAGGCCCAGTAGGAAAATAGCTCTTGTTTTTTTCACCGTTCTTACTGGTTTTATCGGTAATAGTGCTGCTCTTTAGCCTGGGAAATCAAGATCTTCCATCTATGTGTTTTGATCCCTAGGTGGGAGCAGTGCATGACACACCAGAAACACAAGCAGAACCATCTTTGGTGGCACTGTCCACGTGATGCTAAAGATCCCTTAACGCTGGTAATTAACCCAAGGCCGTTTCTTCCTAATTTAAAATGAGTTTTGATGTCCAGAGTTGCCTTTGGCTACTGCTTGAATGAATTAGGATTTCAATATTGCCTCATATTTACTAACTCACAGTAGAATGAACTTGGAGTCAGATCCTCATTTAGTTAAAATAAATGTACTTCCATGGTATTAAACAAATTTAAACCAGCGGACGATTTGGCCTGGGGGAGTATAAGAGGCTGCGCGTTGTTCTGAGTTGCATTATAATGAGTAAGAAATGTGTAATGTGGTTGAATTCAAGAGAAGAGGTTTGTACCAGGCTGGCTTTGTACCTCGTTCCCTGCGCTCCTAATGCATAACGGAATGGAAACAAATTAATATGCCATCAAATTGGAGACTTACAGAAGAGGAAATAGTTGAGGCAACTTTCAAATGCACGTTCCTTCATTTTCAGCGGGCAGATGCAGCTTATCCATTAGGTATTTGGTGTTTGGGCCTTGTGAAGAAAACATTCCAGTGAAGAAAAATAGATCAAGGGATGTTTTCAAAGCCACCACTTCCACCAAAACCTTTCAATCTCCCGGTTCATTTTCTGTACACCGTGACCCTCTTGGATGTCATCTGCTCTTTTCTGATTGTAAAGCCTTTCTCTCCCCGCTCCTTTCCCTTGTGGATCTCCTCTCTTCTGAGCTCTCCTTTCTTCCTTTGTGAGCCTTCCCCCCTCCTCCTCCTCCTCCTCCTCCAGCTGCCTCATTCGGGCTGACACCTTTTGTTAATGTTATCAGAGAGATTAGAGGACTAAGATTCATGGGGGAACTGGTGCAAATTCTTCTGGGTCAACAGGTTTGTTGCCTACGATCACGCTCTTTGATTGCTCAGTACGGTGAGATTGATCAACGTCAGCTTTGTGGCTAAGCCCAAATTTGAATTTGCGTGGGTTTAACTAGCTGAGTACTGATTTTGAAGGAAGTGGGGATTTGGAAGAAAGGAGGGAGAGAAATTGGTGGTTGGGTTTTTTCCTCTTTTTCCCTCCAAACTTTACATCTCTTAGGTTTTTAATAGGTGGTCTTTCTGGGCAAAATGGGGTAAGAAAATCATTAGAGTGGTCAAGGCAGATAGGCAAAATTTTGGCAGGGGAGCTGTGTCAGTGCTGGCTTGGCTTGTTATTCTTTCTAATTCTTCCAAGTAACTCTGCCAGTCCATCACGGGTCCGTCCCTATGGCTGGGAGATGCCGCTGGGTTGTTTCCACTGTCTTATCTTGTACACTTACTGCATTTCTCTCTTTCGACACTCACCAGTGGTTGTCCATGGATCTTTGTTGCAGGTGTTCGAATGAACACCCCTAGACCTTACACTAAAGGCCAAGAACTTGCCTTTAGATCTTTAAATTTAATTTACATTTTTTGCATGAGACTTTTTGATGTAAGTTCAAACCAGCTCTGCTCTTCGTCTGTAGTGGGATAAACATCATAAAATGTGTGTGCCTAATATTTTAGTGTAAAACAAAGACATTACAGTTAGGTCTTGGCTGTTCAAAGCAAGATAATCTGTGCTGTGGGTATCTGTATGCGCCATTGCTGAAACCTTGCTTATTTGCAAAAACAAGGAGTCAAATCGTATTCGTTATACCACTTTATTTTGCGCAGCTTAAAAACATCAGGTTATTCCAGAATATCATTTATTTTGCCGTATTAACAACTGTTTGTGGACAACATGAACTGGGTAAAACCATTCGCACTCTATTCGCGCTTTCATGGCTTGGAATTCAATCTGTGAATCAAGTCCTGTAGTACAACAGCGGCGTTTTCAGGCGGCTGTGCAATTTAATGATAGCCCTCAAGAAAGTAGGCTTGTGCCGTGGTTAACCTTCACAAGAGGTTTTGCAGAGAAATCGGGTTGTGTTTAGCTGTCTGCCTCATTCGTTTCATGTTTCGGTGTTGGTGGGCTTAATCACGTCTCGGAGACTCCTGCAGGAGAGGGATGGATTTTGAAAAGGGAAGGAAGAAAGGGTGGGCAACAGCAAAACAATCTCCCTGTGTATTTTAGTCGGAGTCCCAGTGGATTAGCGGCAGTAGTTTGCATTAGCAATGACAGTAGAGAGATGATTACTCTTCCCTGGAGACTGGCAGGGAGAGAAATGGTGCTCCATTATGTCGCTCATTATTATTCTCTGTGCTAAGTGGCACGGTGACTGGGGAGCCAAAGGGCAGAGTTGAGCAGTGGTTTTAAGCTAATAAAGTTGTACGAAGCGGGAGATGGGATTGTTAAAACGAAAGCTTTGTTCCAAGGTGTCTGAAAGTACCTTTGTATTTTTTTACTAAGCTGAAAATGTGTATTGGCTGTGTTGGCTTTACGCGGTTTGATGGAAAAATGTTTACTTTCCCTTCGATTAGCTTTGTTCAAATTCTATATAAAAACGCCTCGAATTGCATTGTACCAGAGGATGTTTTCCTCCCTGATTCAGATTTCTGGTCTTGTTCCTCTCCGCTTTATATAAGCCAAAGTGATGCAGAAATGGTCCGGTTTGAGGATGGACTTCTTTAAGGAAGCTCATAATAATCCTTTTTCCTTAAGCAAACCGCAGCGACCTTGTTCCCACCTCTGAGAGAGAGTTCCTGAAGCCTTGTCTTTCCTTTCCGTTTAGTCTGCATGGAAAGCAGGTTTCACGGTCTTAATTCCATCGTTCTCCTCCCCATATCATTGTACAATTGTGTTGCTTGATTATCCTCTTCGTGGTTTAGAAACGATTAGTAATTTCATTCACCTCAGGTGTTGCAAAACTTTACAAGTGCTAATAAATAACATCTCACTGGCATTTTTGTTTTGTAAGCAGACCATGTCATGGGCAAGCAAAGTGTTGCGTCCCCTCCCCTCTCTCCTCCTCCCTTTTAGCAGGATTTCCAGGTGAGCTGCATGGCTTTACTTCCAAAATTTGCCTGTGGGGAGGAACGCTGGCATTATGCAGGAAGTCTGGAGATGAGGACGGGATGTGTTGAGCACCAGTGCTCCTCTGCCAGCTGA
This sequence comes from Recurvirostra avosetta, assembly GCA_004023745.1. Taxonomy (NCBI): domain Eukaryota; kingdom Metazoa; phylum Chordata; class Aves; order Charadriiformes; family Recurvirostridae; genus Recurvirostra; species Recurvirostra avosetta. Next base: position 527,991 of record SAYO01033430.1, read on the forward strand.
GGTTGGTTGGGCGCGCTTGGTCCCTCATGCTCGTTATCGGCCTCCCAGAACGCAACACGTGTATGTTGACCTCTCTAAAGCCGGAGCAGATCTCCCACTGCTGGGGGCCACATTGAGCCACGTCTTCAAAACTGTAAGAATTAAATCCTTTTTGCTGTAATTAAATAGGAGCTAAAATTCTGATACAGTGAGGGCTCCAGAATCTCAACTTGAGATATGAAACCGTCATGTTTGCAATTTATACTTCCACTAGACTTGCTGGTGGAAAAAAAAAA
>SAYO01033430.1:528275-547099 GCA_004023745.1 Recurvirostra avosetta
TCTCTGGATGCTTCAAATGATGAATCCTAGAACATCTCTGAAACTCCATGGATGCAGAATCTGAGTCCATCGGGACTGACTGACACAACTGGGGAAGTTCACAATGCTTACAGCTATCCTCACAAGTCGCCTGCAGATTCTGGCAAGGGACGTGGTATGGTTATATCCTCATTCCCATTTTCAAGGCTGCCTGTATACAGATGAGCAGAATTTGGGACAGGATTTCTCTTGTGATTCTTAAAGTGCTGATTAGTTTAATTAACTTTTTCATGAAAGTAAAACAGAGCATAAATTTTAGCTCTATTCCTATGAGATCAGATTATTAATGGGTCTCACTAACTTAGATTTCTTCAAGCACCTCTCTTTCATATTGTCAGTATTTTGCTGATTTGATTACATAAAAGAGGTGGCAGCACGATGACTGCTAATTAGAACTGAACTCTCAACTTATTACCAGTCCATCTTTTTCTTTTTTCAGATCAATACAAATAGATAATGTGTGTACAGCTGTGTTTACCTCTAACATTGAAATCATTCTAGTTCATATGTGTTTCCTTTAAAATCTTTTATCCTGAAGAATTGATATGAAAAAAAGAGTATAAGGACATCCAAAAGTTCAGAAAAAAAAAGAGGAAGTTTTACTACAGATAAAGTTTTGTAACTGTAGTGATCAGGAACATTCTTGAGCTGAAAATTTTTGATGATATCATTAAGAAGCAGTGGTAACACTCGTATGCAGGCATCAGCTGTAAATTATGCTTTACGTACAGTCACTGTATAGTCCCTGAGGATTCAGGACTTCATCCGGGAGGTTACAGAAATACTCAGCACCAATGAACTTTAGTAGGAACTGAGGATGTTTAGCAGCCTGCACTACTGTGACCACAAAACACAACTGTGCAGTCCATGCTGAAATAATTATGAGGTAAGTACCGGGTAATTTCTCTTTTCGAGCCAAAGTGCACATTACACATTAATTACAGTTAATCCACCTAAGCTCAATTATCAAGTATTCTACAGAAACACATAATTTCTATGCAGATTGTATTTGGCAAGAACGCTCCGTGAATCTACTGTGTTATTCTGTGTTGCCACATATATGTGGATAATGCAAAACAAATATCCCTGAAAGAAAATTTAATATTTTAATATTTATTGCTGCCCCAGACTCACCTTCTCAGAATGCCAAAGTAATTTGAAGCATTGAAAAGAGTAGATTATGAAGGACATACAGATACATTTGTTTACCTGACATGCAGAGTGCCTAAAAAAGCTAAGTCCAGTACTCTGGCTTCTCATCTGTTGCTTCTGAATTTTACAACAAAATGATAATGATATGTCCAGGTGGCAAAAATTCTGTTTTAACAGCTGCATCAACTGCTCAAAACTCAAAAGCAGTATATTAACAGATTAACAGTTTTCCATATTATTATCATTGTAGCATGCAATTTGTTCCCAATGATAATTAGGTATTTAGAAACACACATAATTAGGGAGAAACGATTGGATGATTTTTCATTTGCTGAGAAATCTACTGTCGGGAAAGGATATGAAAAAATATGGTTTAAACTATCTGGATGGTAAAACAATGTTGTACCAATACAGACCTACACACAGTTAATTTGAGCACAACACTTTTTTCTCCAAATGGAACAATCCTTTTCTTAACACACATTTCATAAATGTGGGTACTGAGGGGAATATACAAGACTTAGTAAAAGATGAACTAGAACAGGTTTTTCCTGTTAAATAGATCTTTCCTAGTCTAATTTAGGTTAAAAGATAAAACATTCAAGGGACCGTTAGAGTTCTAGAAGGCATTTGTTTCTTCTTATTTTTGCGTTCCTACTGCAGGGCTCTATTTCTGTTTGCTGCTGCTGCTCCACTGTCTGTCACTAAAGTACATCTTTAACTGTACATCATTTTTCCTCTGGATTTTATTTACCATGTCACTCACCAGCTAGCTTCATATAAGTACACCTCAAGCTACTGGAAAAGAGCATTCTCCACATTCACTACTCATATCATTCCATAGATTGAGTGGAGTGCTTTATGAGAGATGCTGCTATCATCCAAAGACAAATCATCTCTATGACATATTCAGTCGGCTTTTACCCAGGGCTTAAAATCATACATCTACAGCACTAAAATGTTTAAGCTGGCCCTACAGCATCCTTCTTCTGAGAAACTGATAGTTCCTTTTGTGCAGCAACAAAAAACTCCTAATTTCCTCAATTACAGGTGCACATGTATGCACACGTACATACCTCCACCCTTATAAGTGCTCATCCAATAGCATCCACACTCAGAAGAATACATTAAAACTTGTAAGTGGCAATACCAAGCATTCAAACATTGCAGCTGTTTGTACAAACATAATTTTGTCCTTTCTTATGACCAACCTATGCAATGAATGTTGCAGGTGTTCTGCAGAAACATGACAATATGACGTTACCAAAGGCTGTATCACAGTGCGCTCACCCAGGGGAACTGAATAATGGCTGCACATCCAGATCTGGCAAACCATTACTTCCAAGAACTTGGCTTTCCAGTTTCAATGATTTCCTTTTAAAACAACCTCTAAAGCATTCTTTTCTGGCTTTTGCTGTTTGTTTTAAAAGCAAAGGTTTTAAAAGTTTGCTAGCATAACTGCAACATTCTCCCCAAAGCCCCAGTACTTGATGCTGGACCTGCACCACACAACTTTTCAACTTCACGTTCGGTACGAAATATATGAGTTGTCAACAATAATCCCGTGGGTGCAAATTATCTTTTCATGATCTCCAGACGGGGCAAAATGATAAGGCTCGGTGGCAGGTCTGGAGAGGTATGGCTGTAGAGCAGAGAGCCTTGACTGTGCCTGCTCCTTCCTCCCCACTGCTCAAACACTTCACCGTGCAGCCTGTGCTGCTACAGCTGCTCTGGCAGCAATGTGAACCTGAGTCTTTAAAAATGTTTGAGTTCAGTTATTATTTTGGCCTGCTGCCAATTTTTCCTATGAAATGCAGCTAAATGAAAGAAAACTGTGATGTTCTGCAGTTTATGATTCCACTAAACTGGACTGAATTCAGGGAACAAAGAAATGGCACTTCTTTAGTTCATGGGTTTTTTTCCTTGACCAAATTTAAAAGTCTGCTGTAAACAACAGCAGTGTTAGAAATTGCCTTTGAAAGTAACCATACTTTTCCTGCAAAAATCTTTCATTCCAATGCACTGGGAAACTTAGCAGATAGCCCTGAGTTTGTCTGAATATATATTTCATATATAACTACACAAGCTCTTCACAAACAAGTTTATAAACAAGATAAAATGGGCACCCATGTGACAGCAGTTGCATTTAAACTTGTTAATTGCTTCAAATAGCTAGCTGCAGATACAGACAACCTTACATATAGTTACTAATGCCGTATAGACAGACCCACTGAAGTAATTAATAGTATTAGAAAATAAACTTCTGCTTAGTTTCTAAGGAATCAGAATTTGATCACAAGTAAGTACAAGCAGTCAGTTAACCCTGTTATTTACAATATACGAAGTAATTCCCGCAGCTAGTGCAGAATGGTAAAGCTCAGAGTGCTGCAGTACTTCTCTCCACTTATTCTGAGTAGCTCTCTCAAGATCTGCAAATTGTACTTTTATGTGTCTTCAGCTTCTTCATTTCTACATAGCTTCTATCTAAAAGATCAGCATCACAAAGTGTTTCTTTCTTTTCTTCCCAACGTGGAACAAGTTCTGTATTGGGAAGTTCCACATGTTATTCCCAATATATGACAACAAACGTGGCCAAGTTTCACGAGTTTTTATGTGCAGTGAACAAAACTAAGTACTGCAGCACTTATATAATCGAGGTTCAATATTTTACGATGCATCATGGTGAGACATCCTTGAATGACACTAAGGTAGGATATGTATGGAAAGATGGTATTGACCAACTGATAAAGCTGAAAAATCACAGACTTTCTTATACAGGACCCCTTCTTCAGATTTGAGTTTTCTAAAGAGAGGGTTCCCAAGGGTGTTATGATTCAGCTGACTAAGAATCATTATTAGTAGAGTTCATCTAAAAATGAAATCCTTTAACCATGGAGCCATACTTTCTATCATTTTCTCCAAAAAATGCATATGCAGGTATGTGTAAAAGAAAGCTGAATACATAGAAAGAAGATTCAAGTTACTAATACCAAATAATACTGTAAGACTCTTGTCTTTCCATTAAAATAATAAAAATAACCGCTCCCACAAACAAAACATAGTAAATTACATTTTCCCATATGTATAGGGATGTTTACTTGCAGCACCGCCTACTTCCTCAGCCAAGTAGTAATTTTCTTGTCATTTCCAAGTAATATGTCATAACTTGCTCAATCTCTTGAATGTTACTTCCTATAATCACACCTTGAAGTGTCCTAAAAGTCTGGGAGAAGTTGCAATATTTTATGCTGTGATACCAACACACCACTCTATATGCAGACAATGAATAATTGAAGTTGCTCTTGAAAGAGTAGTACGTGTTGTTAAGGCTGACTTCATTTTCCATTACTGATTCTGGTTTTGTTGTTCATAAGAAGGAGAAGGCATTAGCTTGAAAGATATTTGTAAGTACAGGACAGCGTCAGAAGTTTCTTCCCAATTAAATATTTTTCAACATGAAGATCACATTCAATTTGGAAAAAAAAAAAAGTTACTACTTTTTATCGCATTACTACACCCATGTGCAACATCACACTTAATAAAGCTGTCTACTGTAACAATTTGATCCCATGTTGGCATTTCAGCTTACAAATAGGGTATTTAACTTTACAGCCTCGTCTAACAATGCCTTCTCATTTAGTTTGGGGTGAGATCTTGGAAATCGAACCGTAGCATATCTGTCTTTCTTTGCAGAGTCAGTGTATATAAGACTGGATGCTTTTTTTTTCTTCTTCACTAATGGGAAATAAAATTGGTTTCAACTATATCTAGAATGAAATACACTACAAGTAGACCTGCAACTTCAATCAGGTTCATTTCTTTCCATTTCAGCTGTACCAGTCTGGGACAAGAAAAAGGCATTACAACATACTCAGAGTTTACAAGAAAGACACATAACTATGGAGACAAAAATCAGCCAGCTCTTTAATTCATGACTGGTCAGGTCATAAAACGAGTGTAATTCATAGCCTTGCTTCCAAAACAAAAAACATGTTAAAGTAAGATTCCAGATGCAATAATGAGCAGTCTGCTCCGATTTCTTTAAACAGAGATCTATTCCTCTACATAAATTGTTTGGCTTGAAATGCTGAAAATGTTTTGAACAGAAAAAAATGTTTCCTTTTCAAGCTCTGGCAGAACAGCGTTCCAATTAGAGAGTGGTAGATTTGTGGTATAGGTGCCATCCAAAAGCAAAAAAGATCAGAATGCACTTCATGAAGAATTGCCAATGAGGTATCTCACCCCACCTTTTTTAAGCTGTTATATTTTCTGATATATGATTTCTTGAGAAATCAATATTCCATTCTCTTCCCTGTACTTTAGAGTGCGCTTAGAACTACTGATTTGAAGGTGGGGCTTTTACTCATTACTGACTTTTCAATGGGTCCCTTGCACTGCAATCCAAAAGATATAAATAATATCAAAAAATAAGCCCCAACCACCAGTTAAGAGCTCATAACTTCAAGTTATGCTGAGTTCAATCTTGCAAATACAAAGCAGGTTAAGTGCTCAGATGTAGTCCTCCTCTTCAGCTACAGATTATTACTGCTACCTTCTGATTATTATTTGCTGTTCTCTGTGACATGAATGTGATATTTTTTTTTATTTCATTCTACCAGAAAAATCATTACAAGAACCTCAATAGCCCTTACTAACCTCCATATTTGCTGGCAATTTCTCTAGGAGCATTAAGGAATAAGTGGAAACAGCTTCCTTTAAAGTAAGGGACCAGACAGATCGGTGAACCCTGCTGGGAAAACTGCACCAGGGCCGCCAGCGCTCAGCTGAATAAACAAAAGTTTCAGCTCCCAGAGCAAGAACCATTAAAAGCATTAAAATTCAAGCATGCAATTTGATATCAAAAGAAAAATAATTTGGGGAAGCAAAGTCTCTCAACTTTTGCTTTTCAAAAGGGAAAAGAAAACGCATACAGTAGTTATTGTGATTAGGGAGGGAAATTCAAAGAGGAGAATGTAACAAGTACCTTATAAAAAGCACCCAAGCAATGCAACACTATCTAAAGAAGACAGACCAGGTATTGCGCAAAAATGGGTGTAGTCAAAACATGGAACAAACACCGAGAGGAACATACAAGCTAGTTAGTTTGAATGCTTACAGAAATTAATTGTTTTGTGAAGTTTCTTGGGACTTTTCTAAGGGTTTTTTCTTTCCAAAACCTAAAATGTTTTAATGGCACCAGTATCACTATAGAGATACAATTCCTCGTGTGGAAAAAGTTCTTGAGATGTACCTATAGAGATAAAGGTGGTCATAGCAGCATATCTTCTGAAAGAGAAAGGTAATAATTTATCTCAGTATATATGGTGTATTTGCACATTTTAACTCTGTCCACACAGGCTGTACTGTGCAAGCATAGAGCTTTTGATTGGAATTCATCTTTTTAAACTTAATTGGTTTGTTAGTTTATTAACAGTGCGCATGGCAAGTTTCATTTATGCTATTTTTGTACTATTGGTGAATGTGTAAATAAATAAAAAATTTACTGCAATTATAATTATGTTCCATCCCTTCATCAATTATGGGAGATACGGTTGAAGGGATATCAACTTTTACTAGAACACCTGAAATAGGCTACAAAAAATATACAAGTATACCCATAAAAATACATTTAGAAGATGAGCTTGGGAACTAATTTCATAATTTGCAGGTGGCTAGATATCTTTCATTCAATGGAAGCAGTGATTTGATGAAAGACTACCCTTTTCATTTGGATAGACTCACATCACCACAATTCAGGACTAAGAACTAGAATTTTGTAAAATATGTTATTTTACAGGTAGCTGGAAATTTCTGTCCTTCATGGACTGTAAGTTCGCTCTTCTGCATTGTGGTTGTTTAGTTGCACTTGTATGTATCTATAGAAATAGATGCATTTGGTACATTTGAAGATATAAAAGCACATAATACATGGAATATGGTGATACAGAGTGGGCCACTTGCTGAGCTGAATTATTTTATGTTGATTGTACCTTCTAGAAATTCGTTCTTTGTACCAGTTTCCAGTTTGATGTTTGATGGGTACGTGGCAGCTCCAGGCTTTGTATAGAAAACAGTCAGGCACTCCAGATTAGGTTTGCTAGCATTTCCACATTTAACATTTTGGATAGGATCTAACGAGGGATTAGAGAACAGGGAATGGCTGTTCAACATCCCTTGGAGCTGCTGAGTAAGGATTTGACAGTGTCATTTCTCCTGTATGAAGAAGGGCACTGGGTCTTCCTTGAGTAACACAACGTCAGGATGTTGTCTGTTGTTGTCTGATGTAAACTCTCTTTGATAGTTGGGAGATACCGTCTGAGTGGACAGACCGTGACTGTGGTCATATTTGTTGGTTATTACATTGTTTGCATTCTAGTCCACTATAGGGATTTGTCTGGTTTGGGCTATAAAATCCAATATGTCTTGAATTTTTCATGGGGACTGGCACAGCAGGGAAGAAGTGCAAAGTGGCTTCTCATAAGTGCAAAACTGAGCCTTTAATGCAAAAAACGAGCCTTTAATGCTGGACACCGTTTCTGATTGTTCACTTGACTGTCTGGAATATTTTCATGTACCTACTGTTGAAGAAAAAACCCAATAATTTATGATAAGAAGATGCAAGAGAATGGTGCTTTCTAAAAGTCTCTTTTCATATCACTACTTTTGATCAAGGGGGAAAAATCAGAGAAAGCATCACTGAAGCGTAATACCAGGGAAATGTCATTTGGATAAAGTTCTAGTTACCTAATAACAACTGGTAAAAGTTGATTACAGAATTCCTTAGCATTATACTGATGGAATAGATTATCAGATTATAAAGCTATATGTGAGTTTTAGGAGACAATATTTATCCCACGGGTAAGGATTACCTAAACAATTTACAAGTTCCCTTGTAAATGAGACATTACACAACCTTGTAAGCAAAATGCATATCATACTTCCTAAATTGCTGTGCACCACTTTTGCTGAGAACTGTCACTTTTGCTTCCTAGACAAGTTCCAATTGATTAAATGCAATTTTCATTGCACCTTGCTACAAAGTGCCATAACCCTGCAGGAAGAAATAACTGATCCCTGCTGGCTGACTGTACCAGACATGAATCATTGACTCCACTGTGTATGGAAAGAGATGGGCATGTTTGTGGGAAGAAGGAATTAAAGCTCAAGGCCAAGATCTCTGCAGGAAATCCTAAAAATAGCCAAACTTAGGAAGAATTGTGGAGTAAGCTTTCTGGTTTCAGTGTCAAGTCACTTAGTAAAATTAAGGTTTGGGAAGTAGAAAATCTGAATCAACCACAGCCTTGGTTTTCCTGTAACTCAATAGATCCTGCACATTGCCTAAGTTCAGAATTGTAGCGTCACATATCATGTATGTGACATTTTAGGTATGCCAGCCTTTCAGCAAATCATTTAAGCTATATCAGACATCAGTAATTAACAGTGTAAGGATGGAAGTTGTGCATGCGAAAAGGGCACACTGAAGAAGAGACTGAAAGATAAATTTGTGTACTTTCAAAAATGCTATTCAATGCTTGGTATCATTTCAGGAATATTTGTTTTTAAAATATTCAATTTCCCCCTCCAGTCCTCAGTATTCTACGCTCCTGCTGTACCTGTCTTTGCATAGGCATAATATAAAGGACTAATACAAAACAATCAGTTCTAGAAAACATGACCTTGACCAGCTTGGAGGAACTGGGATTATTTTCATATAGATAAAGGTGATGGAGGGGAAACATAAAAATATAAAAGGCTGCAGAGAATATGAAGGAAGGAAATAATCTTTTTTCCATGCTCATTTTGGGCACGATAAGAAGTAATGGGTTTAAACCGTAGCAAAGGAAGTTTAGGCTAACCATTACAAAAAACTTTCTAACCGTTAGCACAGCAATGCATGGGAAAAAAATTTCCTAGGTAAGAAGCAGAAACTCCATTTTTGCACGCTTTTATGAACAGGTTAGACAAACATCTGCCAGGAATTGTTTACATGCAGCTGGTTCTGCCTTGAAGAGGGGAGATGGGACTAAATGATCTCTAAAAGTCCTTTCCAGCCTTAGTTTTTCATGATTCTGTAATCAACATTGAAAGGAGCTTGGCATCACTCCTATTGAAAATAATGGGAGTTTGCAGAGTGTTCTGTAATGGCATTCCACACTTCCTCTGGTACAAACCAAGGTGGAACTGTGTGCGTTTTCGTAGAGGGAAGTGGGACCTCGAGCTCCAGTAGCTGCAAGAAGAAAGGGGTGTAATTTATACCTAGCTGTATTTGTCACACTCAGAATTTTGCATTATCAAGCTCTTTACAAAGCAGAAGAAATTTGATGCCTCTTTTGGGACATTCTTCAGATTCTGTTCTGAATTGAAGCTAATGGGTGGCTGATGATGTTTCTTAGGTGGATGAGTAACTGATTTTAATGCATTGTTTCACATAAATTAGAGCTTTCTCTATTCTAAATATTTTTCTGAGCAAATACTCTTAAATAACCAGAAAACAGTAAATTAAAGGATATATTTAATTTCAATACAATGGACCACATAAAGCTACGTATAACTTTTCTCCTACATCAATCTGAACAATCCTCTGATACAGCTCAGGATGTGCCTCACAGTGCTGCCAGCCACAGTCTGCTCTTTTCCAAAAAAAAACCCCATTATTTTCATCCTCCATAAACAAACACAAATAGAATTTATTCAAAGCATATTTTTCAATAGTTGGAATTTAGAATTTAATAATTACAATCTCCAGAAATTGTAAAGAAAATTCCACCTGAAGTTCACATTTATACTTGGATCACTTCGCACTTTATGGCCAATGTTCCTTTGCTGCTTCCCCAGGAAAAGACACAGTGTCTTCTTGAATGTAATGTGTTATGCTGTAATAGTTTGTAGTGTAACTTGTTCTGCTTTTTGCATATTGATACATTCTCAGGTAACCAAAATATCTCTAAAAAAAAATTCATTGTGTACTCTCAGCTGCAATGTGCTATCTAAGATTCTTTATCTATTTTCCCTCATGATGACTAATCAGTATTTCTCTATTGTGGACAAAGATTCCTGCATGAGTATATTTGACAGGAATCATTTATCTACAGGAACAATAATGGATTAATCTCCACTTCCCTGGAAAACAAAACAAAACAAAACAGAGTGTCTTATATATTGAGATACTGATCTGAAAATTCATCAACAAATACTGAAGAAGAGTTCTTAACTCCATCCTTGACTCAAACTTTCCTGTTGAGGCAATGCAGGGATCTGGAAATTAATGAATGATGTTATGCACTAAACCTTGCTATGAATGTTTGTTTATATTTTTTTCTATTACGCTTACAACAATGAACCTATCTCAAACATTAATTCATATGCTCCCACAACATCCTCGCAAAGTAGTATTCCCACTTTACAGAGAGCATAGAGAAGCACCATCCGTCCACAAACAGATGGGGATTTGGTAATACAGCAAGGACTACTTTGATACAAGTTCCAGTAGGTGCAAGTCCCAGAAAGTCTTTTCTTCCTTTTTGATTTGATTAACTACAATCAGCCATCTGAAACTTCCATTTACCTCTAGTCAGTAAGACCATTTCACTACAGAGCAAGTTCTGCCGAACCCACTGTTGTGTGGATTTGAACCGAAGGAGTGAGAGACAGAGGCAGATACAGCGGCAAATACGTGGAAAGGGGAAGGGTTGAGGGGAAAAAGAGAGCACAAGCCTGAAGCAGTTCTGTACCTGGAAAAGTGCCCTGAGTGATGCTACCAGGGACAAGTCTGAAGCCTTGAACTGCAGTTATGGGTATTATGCTGGTATATCACTGTCAGAGGACAAGGATAAGAAAGGTTACCCTTTAACCACTGAAATCCAAGTATATTGCTTTACTGGGTTTGCCCTGTGGCAAGGCACCAGATATTTTAACTCCCACTTACACTCAGTTGCATTCAAAGCAAGCTGAGGACACAGAGCACTTTGCAGAAGATACTCAAAACTGTGTGTCATTGAATCCCGAATTATTAGTAATAAATATATATATAAATAGTAGGAATTAAGCACAGAATGGGTGAAAAGGGTAGATACATTGTCATCCTAAACTTTCCATGACTGTGTCACGCTGAGTCACTCTCAACCCCAAATATAGTTTGTCATTTTAATTTTCTTTGTAATCTTTCCTTTACACCCTAGCATGTTTTGAGCACTTAAGACAACTTTATTGAAATGAACGACTTAAAGTGACAAGAGTGGTCTTTTTCTTCTACTGTTCAGATTCATGCTTCATATGCTTAGCAATTTGGAAAATTCACTTAATATTAACGTTTTTCAGATCCAAGAATTTTAGGAAGATTAGATTTACAAAAAGGGATTATTTTGAAAGTGATTCACATACAGGTACTAGTTTAAAATGTTCCTCTTTTGGATGGATTATTTTGTCTGTCATTTTTCCATGTTAGCTAGCACTCAGTCATTTTCAAGCTCATCTTCTCCAGTATGAAAAATATATGCATTTTGGCATGTGACTTGCTAGGTCCAATAATATTTACAGAAACCTAGCTTCATCTCATTTTATATTTTCCTTATCTTCAATTTTTCTGTATTTAACTGATCCTTGGATTTTTTTAAAAAAAAACACCTTTTAAAAAGCCTCTTTTCATTTTATGGATGCTTATTCTGTATGCCTAAACTTATCTCTTCTCATTGTTTCCACAGACCTTTGTTTTTGCTGTATTTTGTAAGGAAGATCAGAAAAATCACCTTCCACATCTTCCTTTTTTTTTTTTTAACCAGGGAAATTGCAGGCAGGAATAGCCCTGATATCAGAGAAGCCCATCTACTGCAAGTACTCCAGCATGTATAGTGGTGCATCCTGCAGAAATTCTCGAGCAGCTCTGCAGTCAGATATGATTCACCAGAGTGTATGAGTTCCGACAGCCTTGCTAGGCTCAAACTCATTCCAAAAAGCAGCATTGCGTGGTTTCTTCACTGTTCCCCATTTCATGTTCCGCAAAGACTTAGTCATTTGGATGCATGTGTAGCTGGTTTTACGTGTAGGCAGAGTGCTGTGCCCAGATGCTAAAAGGATAGAGCAGAGAGATGCAGAACTCAGCCTTGGTCTCGTATGGACAGTACTGACCTGGATCTACTATATTGCTAGAGGACATAAGTGACACGTAGATGTCTCTGAACTGTATTCCCTATACCTCTCCATTCCAGAACTATGAAGTGGAATTATCCAAGGCACTCAATTAAGAGAAGTTGAGAATTTCACAGTAAAGGAAGATGTCAGTCATAACAAGCAACCTCTCTAACAACCGTGAGCTAATTAACACCAATCCTAAGCTCTCAGCTATTTGTGGTTGGTTTGAGTTAATATTTTTGCTGGATCCAAAATAGCTCCTTCAGAAGGACATTTCTAGTGATTTCATAGTTACAGGACAGTTAATCCACAACCAGAAAGCATGCGGGTAACAGCTGAGTTCACTGTTACAAACTCACTCTTATTACAAGAAAGTATCCCGTTAAGATCTATTTCCTCAGTCTTCCTCAGTTTTATTAACACAATGTTTTGAACTTTAAACCCTATGTCATTTCCTTTGTACTTAAAACAGTAATCGAATATACAGAGCACAGAGAGTAGTTCATCTTCTATCCTTCATCTTAAAAGTTTTACCTAATAATAATAACGACAGTGATATTAATTTGTGTCCACAAGCTTTAAAGGTAGCCTCCTACAGCAGTTGCACAATATTGATTGAAAGGGGTTGGATCAAACGATTCTAGAAAATGAGCAGCTCCAAACTTTTAAGAGCTACTTTTAAGCAAGAACTGTCCCTATCATGCTTTTAAACTGCTACCAACAGAAAGCCCTGACATCCTTCTGTCAACATTTTCCTGAACCACAAATTGCTCATGCATTCAAAATTCACTTGAAATGGCATAAAAAGGCTGTGAAGTAAATGTATTCCTGAAGTCTGGGTCTGCCAGCCAGTGTAATTTCAGAAAACACCATACAGGCTGAAAAGACAGCAGATGCAAGGACTGAATTTAACTATGGATGATAACTCAATTTATTTTCTCTGTAGTCTAGTAACTCAATAACTCTTTAATGGTTTCGTAAATAAACAGATGGATGCCATCAAATGCCACAGAATGATAAATCTGATTGGTCTCTGTAAAATTTTGGATATCTTTATCCCAAAAATAGACAGTAGAAGCACCTTACCCCAAGATGGTGATAAAATAAATGTGGGAAGGTAGATTATGGGCAATTGTCCCAGTGATGAATGAAACTTTCCATGATGGTATGACAAGAATCAGGACAGGTCTCAATGTAACTCTTTCTACTGGTAGATTTGAACAGATTTGACTTCTGTTGATAAAAAAGAGCTTCTTTTCAAGGAATTCAAAGTTAGAGGAAGGAGAAATAGGTGATGGGACCCCTGCTGAAAGATTTAAATCATATATTACTTTATCTTTGAAAGGTTTATGGTTCTAATTTAACTATAAGCCATCTGCTCCACCTAGTATATGTTGACTGAATATAAAACCAGACCACCAATTTCAAATACGAAGGACGCTTATCATCCAGTGTGTCACTTGCACAGGGATTTGTTCACTTTACCTAATTTTGCAACTCTAACTAGACATCTGTTGAATCCTCAAAGTTTAACAGTACAAAATTAAAATAATCTGCTTGGTTTTCAGGAGGAACGTCGCTGAATAAGATACTCTATTAAGGTGAAGCTGTACATTCATACGGGCCAAATGCAAACAAGAGAGGCCCTATTACTGCATATTTTCTATGTAAGAAACACTGGGTCTTTGTGTTAATATCAAGAAAGTAGAATGAAACACCGCTTAATAGCATTATCTGATCATCAATGTTTCCATTTGTGTAAAATAAATCATACTAGTGAAAGATTTTTTTTTCCATGTGATTTCTATTAAAAATGACATAAGTATTATACAACCTCTCTCAGCAAAACTCTCAAGTGAGTACTTCAAGTTTGTTAGTTGCCTTTATCACTTTTTGGGGTTTGTTTTGTGTTTGGTTTTTTTTTTCCCCCTTTTTCTTTCCTTTGTTGACATCTGTATAGTTCATGTCAAAAAAAGAAAAGCACTCTACAATTTCTTTTAACTATTAGACTTGCAGAGTGCCTAAGGGTCTGCCTGGGACACAATCAAATTTGAAGACCTAACTTTACAGAACATTTTCTTCTTCCTATTCACAAATTACTTTTCTTTGTAGATCCTATCAATTTTACTCTGACTTTCGAAACCCTACTAGTCCTGTGCCTTCCTCACAAAATAGGCAAAAAGGAAAAACTATCACATCCAGTAATACAAGTGTAGGATTTCACAGCCTAAAAAAGAAAATAAGACCAAGCTCTGTAAACTACAACTTTGCATAGAGGAAAGTAAGGAAATTAGAGCTGCCAGTAGAAAGGGGCCCAAATATAAAGGGACAGCAGTTCCCCACCCCTCCACATGGAGCCCACTGTGGGATCCTAAGGCTGCCCCTGTCATTTGACAAGGTAGGGAGCACAAGGTCCTGGCTACTATAAATCTTGCCCAGACCCTCCAAGGGACAAATCACCACTAGAAATCCATCCCTTTCTACATCAACATTGTGCAAGGTTACTGCTGATCTGCAATACATTAATCAAGAAAAATTCTTGACTCTTCCCTGACTTCCAACAAATACATTATAACCATGCTATACAGAAGCCAATGACCTTCTAAAGGAAGGAGGCTATGCACATTTTTTAAATTAAGAAACCCTATGAAAACAGACAGAAAGCATCAAGCAACAAAGGAGGCTGTGTTTTAGAGGTAAAGAAACGTAACAGTGAAATAAGAATTGCAAAAAGTCAAGCTGAGTTAGACCTTCCAAAGCTTTATTAAAACAAGCATCTAAAGATTTTCACTGTATAAATAAATAAGAGACCAAAATAAAGAAGAGTCACTATGTAGAAAGCATGAAGCGGAGATCAAGTATTTTCTACATATTGTCCCAGAAGTGAATTATTTGATGGTTTTCAAGGAGGGAGATAATATTTATCAAAGAAGGTACCATCAACATGGATAATGGAATGAGGATATGGAAATAGAAACAGCAGCAGTTTTATGCATTGACATTAGGGTAACCAGAAGATTAGTTCTGTAAGAACACAAGAAAACAAAGGCTGGTAACCGGGAAATTTAATAATCTGTCATGTCAAATGGAGTGGCATACACATTGAGAACAGTAAGTGCTGTTTATTTCATAACAAAAATTGTGTGGATTCAAGAAAGAAAAAAATTATTCAGTTCTTTACTGAACTATTGATCAGACTCAGCTATATGATACTTGGCAAGAAAGAATAATTAAAGGCAGGTAAATGGAAAATAGGTCAAAATGCATCAACATTTCATCAAAGATTGTGCCAGACCAACCTGATGGTTTTCTACAATAAGTTACCTGATATTCTGCGTAAGAACATGCAGAAGATTATCTATATTTCTGAAACGTATCTTATACTGTGGGAAATTATCAACAGACGCAAAAGATGAGAGATTAGTACAGGAGCTATGGAGAATGGACAATTGCATGCAGGAGAGAAAACTACTTTTGAAGAGGAAGGAGGTGGCTGCTTGAAGGTATAGCATGGCAACAAGTATCAATGTTTTAAGTAGTCTTTTTTTAATATTTTCATTAAAGAGCTTGGCATAAAAGTAGGAGTATGCTGCTGAAATTCAGTCATGACAAAAATTGGTATGTATCATCAACACAGAGAAGGAGTAGCATATAAACCAGAAAGAGGTGCATGACCTTAAGAACTTGAGGAATATAAATGTACTCAGATTCAGCAGTGCAAAATTCAAAGCTATGTATTTGGGGAACAAGCAGAAACTTATGCACCAGAAGTTCACTGTTTGAGGAAGAGAAGAAAGGCAGGGATGTAAGAAGATGGCCACAGAATGACTGAGTTGTAAGGGGGGGTAATTGTTTAAAAAAAGTAAAAGTTAAATGGGATACAGCAAGGAAATGTTAGTGCCATTGGGCAAAGCCAGACGGGACATCACATAGCACTCTGAGTACAACCTGGCCATGCAAGGTAAAAAAAGCTGAACTGAAGCTGAAACTGGGACAGTGCTACAAAGGCGTTCAGAAGACTGAAGGACATGTTTAAAGCAGACCTCATTTGCCTTAGCCTGGCAAAATGAAGGTGGTAGAGAGATGTGATTGCTGTGGTAAAACATTGTGGGTGACAGACACCAGGATGAAAATAGGATAACTCCTGAGTACTTCAGGCGACAGTCAGCAGGCAGGTATGGTTGAGGTTTCTTTCCAAGTTAGTCTTCGGTTTGAAGGTTTGGGCTCTAGTGCGCCTGTTCACAGCCAGAAGCTTAGGACCATGAGCTTCTGTCATTGCCTCTCTATTCCCCATGACGAGTGGGGACATGAAATCACCAAAGTGCCATCTGGATGCAACCTGAAAATGGCTCAGCCAACCCCCATGAACAGCCGAGGAGATGTACACGACTGTACTTACATTTCACAGTGTTCAGAACTTTTACAGCCTTGTCAGACATTCTTTCAGTCCGCTTTGTGCAATTAAAGCTGCAAAAGCACCCCAAAAAAGCCTATTTCTGATACTCTGGAGGAACAGTGACAACTTTGGTTTGAACAATGAATAACTAGTTGTCAAAGAAATGTTCATAGTATTTAACAGCTTTTATTAATGTGTCTCATTTTATGGAGTCCCTCTAGTGCAGGAAAGCCAGTTGTATAAAGCCAATTCTAACTCCTCTGTTCTCTTCTCTTCTTTTTATTTTCTTTTTTTTTTCTCCAGTTGATAGCTCTATAGTATGAAGTTTTTACTGTCCAATCAATAAGTTACTTTTGCCAAGATTTGTGGAAGACACATTGCTAACATTATACTGCATGTTCTTCATATTAAAGTACTTATGCCCTTTTCAAATAAATTCTTCAGCATATAAAGGAATCAAGATTCTATGGCTAGAATGATGTAAAAACTAATTCACAACAGAACCACCTAAAATTCTTTAAAAGACCAGACAAAATCAATAACCACCTCATTCTTCGTTGCTCACAAAGCTTACTATGCTAAGAACCTCAGTGCTTTTCAGGTAGACTTTACCCTGCAGGTTGCAAAAATAATTGCTTTGGGTTTGGGCTGGGGGGGTGGGGGGTGGGGTGGCTACTGGGTCTTATTATCAACTTTGTTTTTGCTATTGCCATAAATATTTTTTAAGTAATCATCAGCACCATCTGCCACTTACCACTGTGTTCTTTTCACAGTGTCAATACTATAAACACAGTCTGCTACTTCATTTGATGCAGTGCGGAAGAATGGAATTAAGCAGAAAATAGTCACTCCAAAAATAGGCCTTTCTATTTAAAAGAGAGCAACTCCTTCAGTAAGATGATCTTCAGAATAGATTCTTTCAGTTTCTACCAAGTCTTAAAGAGCTATTTTGCTAAGCATCTCCAGTTTAACTAAAAAGAACTCCAGATTTTACTTTTGAGACCTTGGCACTTGACAAACCAATCTCTCAGTGTCAATAAGTTGAAGTTACTGCTTAATATACTAATTAGGAGTTAAGTTTTAGTTATACTCATTAAATTCTTACAAGGACATTTTGATTTTCTTACACAATTTTAACTTTTTCTACTTTTTAAGCATTTAACTGGCAGCATAGTGGAAATTATGTGGAGTAGCCCTTGATGAATTACCCAAACTACATTTCTGTACAAAGTGCTCTCATATGCCTTAGGTTAGAGAGGCAGATTAAACTCAGTCTTTACACAGTATAAACAGTAAAGGTAAACTTTAAAAAAAAAATCTGTTTCCTCACTGAGTCTTTTAAAATAATCCACCTTGTCTGCAGAGCTTCCGGTCAAATGAACATGTCCATGCACCTCTGCAAGCTGAGCTATGTGAATTGTCACTGGGATTTCCATCATGGAAACATCATTTGTATAACGTAGATGTATAACACTTTTCGGAGACAGTTTTTTTCTAGGAATGGTGAATTATCTGGCACTGTAAACCCTACTTTGGTTTCGGCCCGATAAAATGCCTTACTCACTCCTGTATTTTAACACAAGTTCTAGGCATCCACGCAGTTTTGCTGTAATACATAGTTTGGCTTATTTCCAGTTGCATGTTGGCACTTCAGAGAAGATTAAAAGAATTGAGATTTTCTTCAATATTTCATAGGAAAAATCCAGTTATTTAAGATGGGGGGGGGGGGGTATAGCTCTTAGGAGTATAGTGAAGTTGGTTTTTCTCAGTGTTTTTATAATGCTTTCCCTGTTTAAGTGTCACATTACCTACCTAAATAGTATTGTTAGATCGTATCTATCCAAGTGATAGAGGAGCCAACAAGGAGAGGTGCCATGCTGGACCTTGTTCTCTCCAACAAATAGGGGCTGGTGGGGAATGTGAAGCTCAAAGGCAGCCTTGGCTGCAGTAACCATGAAATGGTGGAATTCAAGATCCTTAGGGCATCGAGGAGGGCGCTCACTACTCTGGCCTTCAGGAGAGCAGACTCTGGCCTCCAGGAGAGCAGACTCTGGCCTCATCGGGGATCTGCTTGGTAGAATACTATGGGATAAAGCCCTGGAGGGAAGAG
>SAYO01033430.1:623367-646157 GCA_004023745.1 Recurvirostra avosetta
GCTGCACCCCGTGGAAGGGACCCATGCTGGAGCAGTTCATGAAGAACTGTAGCCCGTGGGAAGGACTCACATTGGAGAAGCTCGTGGAGGACTGTCTCCCGTGGGAGGGACCCCACGGTGGAGCAGGGAACAATGTGAGTAGTCCTCCCCTGAGGATGAAGTAGCGGCAGAGACAACGTGTGATGAACTGACCACAACCCCCATTCCTGTCCCCCTGCACCACGCAGGGGGAGGAGGGAGAGAAATGGGGAGTGAAGTTGAGCCCGGGAAGAAGGGAAGGGTGGGGGGAAGGTGTTTTATGATTTAGTTTTTATTTTTCACTATGCTACTCTCATTTGATTAGTAATAAATTAAATTAATTTCCCCAAGTCGAGTCTGGTTTGCCCGTGACAGTAATTGCTGAGTGATCTCCCTGTCCTTATCTCAACCCATGAGCCTTTTGTTATATTTTGTCTCCCCTGTCCAGATGAGGAGGGGAATGATGAAGCAGCTTTGGCGGGCACCCGGCATCCAGCCAGGGTCAACCCGCCACAATTTGCAATGGCATAAGGGTTAGCACTAGTTAGTAGAGATGTGCTTAGTGAAGTCTTAATCCAGTTTAATTCCCAGTTGATGCCCACAGGATTGGGAGAACCAAACCTGATTGTCAGGTTCAATCTGATCATCAGGCAGAGCAACTTATCCCTTCCCTTATTCAAGGCACGTCGTATCAGTCCAGTGTATGCAGTCTTTAGTTTCTGAGTATACTCTTTACTATGAAGAACATATATAATAAGTGGTAAATATTATTAATGGTGTAGGAAAGCATGTGCTCAAGATTAAAGTTGAATAGTGCTCCTTGGTTTACAACAGTTCTTGGCGCATATGAAGGAGATTATTGTTTTAAATTTGAGTTCATAATGCAGCAGCAGCAGAGGATCAAGTACTGGATAGTTTTTCTGAAGTTAAGTCAACACGATAAATCAAACTGCAGGAGGACCATGATTTAATTCATTAACAGTTAGAAGATTAATTAGAGCGCTATTAAATATTTGATTAAATTAAAACTAAAGTATTTAAACATTGTTTTTCAAATAATGTTTGCTCATTAATTAGAATGGCTAAGTGTTCAAATTAATTAAAAATGTGGGTTGTTGGTAAGAAATAAACCCACATGCATTTCCCTTCCTGGGGTGCTCTCAGACTTTTCCCACCGCATTACACAGTAGAGATGAATAATCACGGCTGTTACCTTCCACAGGCAGAGCTGTTAT
Organism: Recurvirostra avosetta; assembly: GCA_004023745.1. NCBI lineage: Eukaryota > Metazoa > Chordata > Aves > Charadriiformes > Recurvirostridae > Recurvirostra > Recurvirostra avosetta. The sequence goes on from SAYO01033430.1 coordinate 624,621, forward strand.
TTTTTGGGATCTGTGTGCACAGACGGACTCAGAGAGTCGCAGACCAAATGTGCCCCGCATCCTGCTGCCCCCCCCGCCCCGTCCTGGGGCACCCTATTCCCAGTTCTGTTTGCTCATTCCTGAGATGAAACACCTTCCGGAGTTAAAAGCCTGTGTGCATCGCTTGAGGAATCCTGTGACGCACTTACGAAGGCAGAAATCCTGACAGCTGGTGGCACATTACCATAGGCAGAGGACAAGGGAGGGAAGCGAGCGCGGGCAAGCAGCAGCAGGGTGCGGCGAGAGCCCGGCACGGTCCTCTCCAGCAGCCCTGCGGCACTTCTGCCACAAGGCGCGCTCCCCACACTGGCCTTCTGGGCTCTTTGTGAGCCCGGAGAGGCACACGGGTGGGGCTACGCGTCCCCCAAAAGTGCCAGCTGTCACCTTGCCCCGGAGTGTCCCACAGCTGCTCGGAGACCCCTCCGCACACCAACCTCTTCAAGGATCCTGAGGGTGTCTTGGGCGCTTTGACTTCTGGAAACGTTTAAAATCAAGGAAGTTCATTATCTCCTTGCTGTCTCCATCTCAACAGATGGGCAGGCCTGTTTTCGGTGATGTAAAGACTTCACAGCACTCTAAAGGAGCATTAAAATGGGATTAAATGCCACTTATATCCATTATTACCCACAGGATAAATGAGAGTTCTGTGCATAAGGTCAAGTGCTGGTAAAGTTATGCTAGTAGACATTTTGCCCCATAATTTTTTTAGGAAGGGAGATATCCATCTAGAGATGTGGAATTCCCAGTCATCTGAAATGCCCTGTGGCACAGACCGCTCGTAATGACCATGGTTGGTAAGCACTGCAGGTGACGCAAATAAATGTCAAGCAGAAAGCTTGAATTAAGACAAAAATTCTTAAACATCTCACGTGTATTGTTATATGAAGCTAATAGGATTACTTCAGACTCAGTGCCAGGCTCTTAAAATGTAATTTTCTATGTAAGAAGGTAAGTGTGAAAATCTTACAGTGATGGATGCCTTCACAACAACCCAGAGGATGAGCCATTTTCCCCTGCAGAAGTCAAATGCAGGAGGTGGAAAACATTTCTCCGCTTTCATTGCACCATTTATCATTATTACAACACCCTGCATCAAGAGTTAATTAAGACTTGTATCTATTCTGTCTGAGCAGACGATCAAGAGCCAGGCGTGCATTCACACAGTTTGGGCTGGGGCAGCTTTTGTTATCTGTAGCCCTCCATGCCTGATACAGAGATGAAAGGGATAAATCCTCTTAACAAATTCTGTCCCCTTTTCCGTTTATTGCATCCCTTTGCCTCCGTCTCTCCCATGGCTTGCTGTCACTGCAACAACAGGATAGCAATGGCAGTCCTTGCTGAGTGAGCTCCCTGCACAGCCTGTCTGGAGGTCCTCTCCTCATGCGCCACCACCCGATGGACACCTGTGAGATCTTGCACCCGTCAGGCAAACGCATTATGGTTCTGTGTTACCAGATGAATAACAAATGTTTGGAATTTCTTCCCATATAAATGTGGTCTCTAGGAACAACTCTCAGAGTTAGAGTAATTCTGGGTAAATGAAACGATGTTTAGAACATGCGGTGTATTTTAATTCAAAATTTATTTTATGACCTACTAAAGATGACTGAAAGCTCCAGCTTCATTGAAGCTGCTTCCAAACCTCCTACATTCACTGGGTGCTGTGGGTTCACCAATGTCCTTCCCGTCACTACTGCTGCTTTTGCATCCAACACTGGGAGGAGTGGCCGTACCCCAGGTGCATTGCCAGGTCTTGCCCTGCGTGGGGCCAGATTCCTTGAGTGAGCTTCTGCGTTCCTGAGCACCTGCTTAGACACAAGGACAGATCTGAAACAGCAACGCACAAATATTCTGAAGTGCCCAGGGATTCTTCTGCACTTAATTCTTCTGGTCAGTTGGGGTTGCCTCACTCAAGCTCCCCTGCGTCAGTCCAGGTTGACCTAGTTATGATAGATTCGCTCCTAAGGCTTAAACATCTTGAGTTTATCCACCTCCCACTGCTGTGAAAGAGGAATTCCCAGCCTTTTGGCATCTGAAACATTTTCTTTTTGGGTCTTTTATCTGATACTGTCTACTGGCATGAAACTGTGTGGTTGCTGCTATAACCATGTGAAGACACCGTGAAATAGTGATAGACTGGTGGAACTATAGGTTTAACTGAGGATGATGAAGAAACGCTTCTGTGCCCAGATTCCCAATCACCTTCTCATCTAGTCTGAAAGCAAACTGATCTGCTTAACCCCCTCCTTGCAAAACAGCAGCTGCTCAATCTCTCTTCCTATCGAGCGCCCCATGAAATAACACATGTTCATGGAAATGCCATGACTCTTCATGTGCTCTGTGAAGCAAAAGCAAGAAAAATGAGTAAGTAGGAGCTGGGGCTATGTAACATGGTTGAAAACAAGACTGTAAACATCCTCCTCTTCCCCCCCCCCCGCAATGAATACAGTTTACTGTCCAAACTGGGTTTCTGAAGCCTATTAAGGAAGCTGATTTTCATGTGTTGTATGACATGACTTCCTGCCAGCACTATACTAAAAATATATTAAAAAAAAAAAAAAGTTGTTTGAAAACCAAAAGGAAGAAACACAAGAGCACGCTTTGCCATGACATGCGTATTTCTTTCCTTTGACCCATTGTTCCTTCCCTGCTACCATGAAGTGGTAACAATAGCTATATTGAATTACACCATCTGTCAACAGGCATTTGATTTTAACGGAATGAATTATTACCACATCATTTGGACTTTTCTGCTCTACTAATTTTGCTGCATCTTCTATTTTGGTCATTTGCCCTACATTTTAAAAAGCAAATTAGCGTCCCACGTTTCACCTCCATTGGGTCGAAAGGTTCTGTACCGCTGTTCTCCAGTGCTTCCACTGCAGACATTTTATCTTGCTCTGCTCTATTAAGCACCTAGACCCAGGGTCAAACAATAAACTACGTGAGGCTAGAATTCAGTTCATTTTCACTTACATCTGTTAATTATTTGTGTCCAGTAGTATTTCCAGGCATCTCTTGATCAGTTCTGCCAGCACCCCGTGCACCCGGGGACTGGTGTCGTGCTCTGTAGCTTACGTCCTCAGAGGCCATCACACCCTCAGCCCCAACTATGCCAGTATCTGCTCAGTAGCTACTTCTCTCAAACGCCAGCTGGTGCAGTTTGTCTTGAAGAACACGTCTTGCAGTGACAGTCAAGAGTAAATATTTTGAGCTTTGTCTGTACAGGGGATTACTGCACTGCAATAGCCTAGCGAGCGAACCACAGCGAATCCTGAAGCCTAGACTCTCACTCAGTAATTCCTGTGTCTAGTGCTAGAGCGTCTGTTTAATCTAAAACGTGTCTTTTCAAAAGATATCTAATGTTTAAGGAGTCAAATGACGAAGAATTTACCACTTCCCCTGTTTGTCTGTTTCTATATTTAATTATTTCACTGCTTAAAATTGGGCTTAGGTCTATACTTTTATACATTAATGATGGTGTTCTACATAAATTCTCTGTGAAGAAAACAGGAGTATTGTATTTTTGTTCCTTTCAGTGATGCTCAGTGAGAGTCACAAGAATGAGGGGTTTGAGTGTAGAAAGATGGGAGACTGCCGTGAGCAGCTGGAACGTGTCTGATGAGGTGTACGGGCATGCTCATCCATAAATGTCTGTCTCTGACAGCATATTAAAATGGAATCTATTTTCAGCACCCAAAGAAAGGTCCCGTGTAGTTTCTTCTGATAACTGTTAAGACACTGTAGATCTTATTTGCTGGTTTTTTCCCAATTAAAAAAAAGAGAAAGACTGTGTCTTTTTGCTAGAAAGGTCAGTTCATCCTGTGTCACTGAGCTTTCAGGGAATGTGCAACACCGGGATGGCGATGTTTGGGTCATGAGAGGTCTCAGGCACTTTTTATTGTGTTCTTTGTTAGTAATTACATTTTATTTGTTTTCAGAGTACTTGTACCTAAATCCAAAGTCTTATGAGGGACTGGGAATTTTTTTTTTCCTCAAGTGATTATATTGATTCATGATTTTTTCCTTTTAATTCAGTATTTTCTCCCCCCACAAAATCACACTCAGATTGACTGAAATTATTCAAACCTGTGCTGAGAACATTTTGACAGAAACCATCTACATTTTTTAAAAAGTTGAAACATTTTTGTTTCCACACTTTTTTTGACAAAACAAAATGTAGTCTCAAGGGTAAACATGATATTGGTTTCATTTAAAGAAAAACAAACCCTCAAACCTCAGCTGGTAAACAAGACGTTTCATTCAATTTCAACTATGCATTTTCCAAATTTTCATATTACCTGGAAAAAAAGTGTTTATTGTTTCTGTTTGGTCAGCGAGCCGTAAAATCAATTATTTGTATGGCTCCACTCTATCACTGTCTGGGGGAACCGCCAATTTCACAGAAACAATGGGATCAATGAAAAACTACACCTTTTTGTGGCATGCGTGGTTATTTTTTGCCGCCTTCGCTGGTCTGGATTTCTATTAATCTGATTTCGCCGCCAGCTTTTCCTCAGCCAAGGCTGAACTGGTGCTGTGGGTGGTGGTTGTGGAGGTCCCGGGGACAGGCACCCTGAGGGGTCCAGTGCCCAGAGCTCGGCGGTCCCAATGACGTCTCCCGGTGCCTCCAAGGGAGACCTGCTCAGACTTAACAAATTGGGCTCTTGTCTGCGTTCATCATTTTCTCATGCTCGTTATCTGTCTATCAGGGCTTTAAAAAGTGTTACATACTATTTTAATGGTATCTCTCTAAAAAGTAATTACTTCACTGTGCCCATAATCCAGTTTGTATTTGACGTGTCACTTCTAATAACCTGCAGAATTTTTTTCGTACATGAGACCTTATTTGTCACAATTCTAACAAAGAGCTCGTCTCTTTTCATTAAAAACAGGCTTTTCAGCTCAGTGATTTAAAAATAGGAAAAATAGAGTCTGTGCTGCACGGCTCTGTTCAATACAGGCAAACTGTAGACAGAGGGGAGGAAAAGCAGCACCTGATTTCTCCCTCGACACTGAGCCACAGTGGAGGAGTCCTGGGACCAGGGATGTACCCGGGCACCGGCAGGTGGACGGGACCTGACGGAGGTGCGGAGCCCCCACAGAACGGAGAGAGTCTCCTCATTGACACGTCTCACCGGCCTCCACCAGCTTTGTCTTGAAAAATGGGGCGAGAGGATGAAGGGGGAGCGTTCCCAGGTCAGCAGCCGAGTCCCACCGCAGACCCCGCAATGCCTGTTCCGAGTGTCTGCAGAGCTCGTGGGGACCCCGGCTGCCGGGGACAGTCGGGGATGAGCTGCATGGCCGAACCCAGGACCCTGCTGGGGCTCGGGGGCTGCCCCAGCTCCTCCGGGGTGGGCGCGGGGAAGGGTCCCGCTCTGGCCGGGTGCAGGGCTGGCGGCAGGGACGGTGCCCCCCTGACAGCAGCCGGAGAGCACGGGGGCGGTGAGCTCTCCGCCTGCCTTACAAGGCCCAGGGGCAGACTGACGAAGTCAGGCAGAGGCAACCAGATTTACTTGCCCTGAATACAGGTTTCCCGAACACGAGGCAAGAACACGCACGAGAGGCAGCCTTTGTGCTGCATTCACCTTCGTTTAAAAATGTCACGCTCAAATGAGTCAGAAGGCTGTTGATGTGAGGGGGAGTATGGAAGAGCATGTATGACTAAGCCATTTTTCTTCTGTACTTGTGGATAATATACTTATATGCAAAGTAAGTTTCATGAAATAACATCCAGACCATTTTGTGCAGGCACAGCGTTCAGATTTGTTATTCCTTCTGGGGATGGGAAGGCTTTGTCGATCCATTTTGTAAAAACCAAGGGTGAATATTATGAACAAAAGGCCATTAACGTAAGCATTACAAGAGGACATAGGTTTGGGTTTTGTGCTTACTGTTTTGTTGTCTTTTGGGTTTTGTTCTTGGTTTTTGGTTTTTTTTTCGTAATTTGTGTCACTGAATATACAGCTTTTGAAGGACCTAACACACAGGAACGTCTGCTGTCAGACTCTGGAGTCCGTAGCACTCCTCTCCCGTGACAGCAGGGGTACTGGGGGCAGTGGGACAATAGTCCCAGGGCATGGGAACTCTCTTGCCAGTAACAGGGGTGAGAGATACTAAACAAACCCCTACGCGTGATGGCGCGCAGAACCATGACACACACGTTACAGGCGGGGGGACTGTGGAGGAGAGGGCAGAATCCCTCCTCAGCTGGTGCAAGTACAGCATAACCACGTCCAGTCCTGCTTGCTCCCCCACGCACCAACATGAGCCAGGATTTGGTCCTTATTGTTTCTGTGTTACTCACTTATGCCAATGGCTTTTGCATGGAAACAGGAATGCTGTGTAATCACCTCTTGTTGCGTATATTCCTAATGGAATAGCTAATCCTTTGGTTTTGACATCATAATTAGCCAGACAGAAATTATCATGTCCCCAAACCAAAGACAATTTCAGAAGAGGAGGGAAAAAAACCTTCACAAAAAACTCAGCTAGAACTGATAAACTTTGGATGCAGAAATCTAGTTTTTATGCAAATGCCCTAATTAAAGAAAGAGCAAGACACAACATTTGCAGAGAATAAATGCTACACAAGCAGGATTGTTTTCAGACGAAACAGGTCTGTTCTGAGCCCTCCCCGTGGTACCAGCGGGCCTGGGAGTTCCTCAGGACGCGCTGCCTTCCAGGGCTCAGAGGCAGTGATGTATTCGTGGTGGTAGTGGAACTGGCAGTGACGCTGCAGCGAGTTGGAAATGTGTCTATCAAAGCTGCAAGGGCTTAAATAGAAAGGATGAGAAATCTGTGTGTGGGAAGCTGCCCCAGCTGCTGTCCGTATTGGGTTTGTCTCTAATAAATATGTCAGTCCTTAGCTTTCATCAGCATCAAGCGCATACAAGGGACAAGTGCATATGCCGTGTCTAATTTCTACCAGTTATCTCAATGATTTATTATGCCTTTACTAGAGTCCTGTGGACAGTGACTGCTGTGATGGTGACGACAGAGTTTAGAGGTGGTGGTCGGGTGTCGGGGCCTCGTGACATAAAGCCTGAATACGGGCAGAGCCTGCCTGGGGGCTCGCAGACCAAACCCCTGCCATGCAGAGACCCAAAGGCTCCAGGCTGCAGCAGCTCCTGAAACACTGTGGGGCTGCACGTAGGGTGAGATTTATCTCATTAAAACCTGGGTATCTGAAGGTGAAGCACTTATTCTAAACTACTTGTTGCAGGCTATCTCCATCGTTGGTAGGGAGAGATCCTATTTGGAAGGAGACGGATGGGGTGAATATGCAGCACTTTCTCAGGAGAGGGGTCATGAGCTCCAAAATAAGATTGGGCACAGGAGTGTGCAAAGGCCCCTGAAAGCCCTTAAGGTTGTCATGCCTAAGATTTATTTTTGCACTTTGAAATCGCCATTCAATGCTCATCCCTTTCCTCTCCCATTTCCAATGAAACTAAAGGTCTGATTTAAAATGGAAAAGGAATTGCTTTAAAACCTGCTATGTTGAAAAAGACCAAAGGTGCTGCTACTCAATTTTTGTCATTCTGACACCTCAGTTAGTGTTGCAGTGCAGAACAGGGAGGGACTGGTACCCCGTGGCTTGCTAGAGGTTGCCAGTGGAGTAACGGTACGGGAGGCTGCAGGGGGGAATAAAGCTCCAACATCTCTCTTCCTGTCCTATGTTTTGCAGTAAATTCTCCCTCCCAATTCAGTGGAATTAGTAAAAACAAAAAAGCTCAGAACAGCCCTATTTATGTTCTTTTTTTTCTCCATTTAGTAAATAATCCTTCGCTCCTTTTAGCTGTGTGTTGTTTGCGAGGTCTGAGGGGGGGTCGGCCTTGGGGACTGTCCTTGTCTGACCCATCCCTGGATGGTGCTGAGGCCGTGGATGTCTGCGGCATCCCACACCTCCTGTCATGTTCGCTCACTGGCTTTGGTGGTGTTTGTCCAAGCGGTTTAGGGCAGTGAGAGAGGGGCAGCAAATTCGCGTGCTCAGGGTGGTGGGAGCAGGGGATGCAGCATTTTATTGCACCAAGTCCTCTGCCTTAGCGCTGTCCCTGGCAGAACCTGGTGCTCAGGTCCAGCTCTGCCACCTTGGGCACAGGAATACTGTTTAGCAGTCATCCACATCCCAGCCAGGGCGTTCCTGCTGGTTTTGGGGGCAGCGGGCAGGCTGGCTCACTGCCGTCTTGGAGCGGAGCCGGTGGAGGTGCTGCCTGCACTGCCAGGACGGACCCGCTTCTGTCCCTGCCAGCATCACTCCGCACCCGTGGGAGACACCGATAGCTGCGTGGCGCTCCAGGCCCAGATTAGCAACTGGGCTGAAAGGATAGCCATCAAGGTACCTGTGCGTGCCTGTGTCCCCAGGGTGATAACAGACACTTTGGCCCAAGGCACTTCTGCCCGTGAGATCTGGGGGGGGATGGGGAAGCTTTAGTTTTGTGTCATGTGTTGGGATGAACTTTACCCTGTTGTCTGCGTTTGATTTCTCTGTCTTTGGCATTTAGGGCCAGCTTCTCCCTATGCAAATCAGCCCAACATCAATTTCTCCCTTCGGAGTGACAGTACCTGGCAGCGTTTCAGAATATGACTTGCATTTACAGGGCCTCGCTGACCCTCTTTTGAGTGTGTATATATTTATTTAAATGATTTGTCTACTGATATATGGCAGCTTGGTGAAATGACTTGTTGCCTCATTAACCTTTCAAGCACTTAAGTCTAGTTTAAGTGATTATTAGATCAACTTTGACAGAATATTGGCTATTATCACAGCTTATCTTACATCTACTGTAATACAGCATTTCGGGATTTTCCTGGAGCACCACCAACAGCCTAGCGTTTCAATCAAAACCTCAGTTTTCTCACTCTGGTTTTAGAAATTTCAGTTCTCAAAACAGTGCCACCTAAAATGTGTGTCTAAAAGCTTCCTAGCTCTGGAGAACCACAGGTGCTGCCTGCAGAGATGCCAGCCCACAGCTCCTTGAAGCTGCTCAAACCCGCACCCCGAGCGCGGCTGCCAGCGCTCCCCGCGCCTGCGGACCCTCCCTGCTGGTCTCTGGAAGCGCTCGTGGCTCCCGCAGGCGTGCGCCCGCCGGCGGCCGGCACATGCTGGAGTCCCTCATCTGACACAGTGATTTGCAGAATGCAGGATTTACCGCTGACAGTGGTATAAATCTGCACGGGACGGTCACCCAGGGAGGTGACCTCCCCCCGACAGCATCTGCCCTCCTGCTCCAAAAGTGTCCCTGGCAGGGTGCGTGCTGCCCATCTCTGCGCTATTTGCTCCGTTGGAGTGAAAACCATTTAGTCCCTCATCTTTTTCTCCCTGTGAACATATTAATACCCTGAAATCAAGCCACCTTTAGCGTTCTTTTTAATAAACTAAACCAATTGAGCTCTTTAATCACTCACTGTAGAGCATTTCCTACAGACATCAGTAATTTTTCCAGGTCCTTTCTGAGCTCCCTCCAGTGTTTCAACCATCGGCAAGCCTGAGCCTTTAAAAATATCTGTGTATAATCTGTAAGCCTCACTCACATTTCATGAACTATGCCTGGTGTTTAAGGGATGAAAAAATAAGAAAGAAAAAGAAATGAAACCCCACACTTGTGCATAGATAACATTAGCTAAGACGTCTGGATGAATATCATCGCTTGAAGCGATTTTCATACTATTGCTTCTGGTATCTGAGGAGCAAATAGCCGCTCATTTAATTTATACTGTAATAAAATCTCCTATTGATTTTAATAAAATTGAAGATGATCATTTTGAATGAAATCCCTAAGGCAGCTTCTCCATAAAAACTGAGTCTTCTTATTTTCTTTGCACATGCACATTGCAATTCATGTCTGATAACAGTGAACAGGGACTGTGTTTCTGAAAAGCTGGGGAATAGTTCTGAGTAAAGAGTGTGAAGAAACTGTTAGAAAACAGGTGTTTGGAGAGTTCAGCACGATGCGTAGCCCTGTCGTTACGTTCAAGTACTGTACAGCTGACAGTGATACACTGCTTTTTCTCCTGTCCCCGTCATGACCTTCCTTGAGGTGACAGCGCGTGGGTGACAAAGGTGATGAAGGCGCAGGGTACCAGCGTCACTCCTGGCATCACTCACCTGCAGCAGTGCTCAGACAGGGCGGGCGCCACGAGAAGTCGGGCGGCCCTGGTGCTCCCCTCCTCCCCAGGAGGCACTGTCCCCCCGCCACCGCCACAGGAAGGGAGAGCCCAAACCGGCCGTGGGGTCGCAGCTGCCTGCCCTGGAGCAGAACACGGGCAGCAGGACAAGAGCCACCCTTGGGGGACATCCCCCATGTGGAGGCTGCATCCAGAGTTACCGCCCGGGCTTAAAGCTGCTGTTGAAACCAGGATGCCCTGGAGAACCCCTGGGGGTTTAGTTGTTGTTGTTATCATTTATTAAACTGCTGGGGACTTTGCATTTTACAAATCTTTTCTATTTGCTACATGCCCCACCCATATAAATCTCACCTGTGTTATTTTTCTGTTCAGCCTTGGCAATGAGTTAAGTTGTGTGTGAGAATTTGCAGAACTATCACTTAGAAATGAGAGCTGCTGAGGAAAAAAACAACAGCAGCGTAATTAATATTCACCTTGATGTTCAAGTTTCATTTTGAAATGTACTTCCACAAGATGAACTGCTAAGCGGAATTAGGATTTCATTGTTGAATGAATATTCAATATGCTTTTAATACTGCTTCCTTCTACTTCCCCAAACCAAAGTCTCCGGTGAGACACCTCTAATTAGTTTTGTTTCTAAAGTGCTAAATAGCAAGGGGGGAAAATATCAATGCACCAAGAGGAAGATGCTCAAAAAGAAATGCAGCCAGAAGGCCGGGACCAAACCTGCTGTTTGGCTGGGGAGCTCATCTCGCCCCGGACAGCACAGCCGGGGCTCCTTCGCGGAGCGGTGTGTGTGAGGGAGGCGACGGCAGCGCTCAGAGCGGGCGCCTGGTGGGAGCGTGGTGGCACCGGTGCCTGGTGCTGGCTTCGCTCTGCCGCCCTTGGCATGGGGCACAGCCCTCTGCGAACCGCCGGGCTCCATCCCGGCTGCCAGGCAGGGCTGGGCGAGGGACACCTTCCAGGCTGTGGTGGCAGCAGACACCCGTGGATTCTGCACTTTGGCATGTTTTGGTGCTGTCGATGGTGCTGGGGTGGGGGAGGTAGAAGCTGTGTTGTGAAGGAAATGCCTCCGGCTCCCCAGGGACCTGCCAGCTTTGCCTCCTGTGGAGAGGAACCTCCAAAAGGACAAATCACAAGAATCATTTTGATCACTAATCCTCATACTCAGCACTTTATAACCTGATCTTTCCCCAGGAAGCCTGCAACACATTTGTTGGGGAGCCTTTTATTGCTAAATAATGAGCTGTGGTGTATAAAATACTGAGAATTAGTGCGATGCTTTATACCCCGGCCCTGGGAATTCCCTGTGTGTGGGGTGGTGACTGAAGAGAGGGAACAGCCAGTGCTGGTTGCGGTGCTGGGGCCCTGCCGGGAGCAGCCAGTGGCATTAGGCGCAGGACAGGTCACGGGAGTTGAGGGAATGGGAATCTCTGCACATGGTCAGTGAATTGCATTAAGTCTAGGGAGCGTCCTCATCACCCCTCTCCACCTTCTGCCTCCTCTCTTCTGTGCATCCACTTTTTCTCCATGACTTACTGCACTCGTGAAGCATGTTTGAGCATGTAATAAGTAACAGTAAGAGTGAGCTGAAACTGGCAATTTTTTCTCCCTGTTCCTCCTTCCTCCCCGGCTTTTCCGGTGGAGCTGTGCCGATCTGCTCAGCCCCATCGGGGATGGCCCGTGCGGGAGGCGCAGCCCTCCGCTGACCTGCCCCGGGCAGATGTGGTGGCCCAGCAGTGACCGACAGCCCCAGAAGGAGCCAGAGGAGCCCCGGGAGCTCCCAGTGGAGCCGGAGATGGTACAGTCACCTGTGGCCACTTTGGAGAGCACCTGCACCAATGTGCCGTGTTCCTGAAAAGACGTACACCCCAAAATCATCACTTAAAGCTTTTGCTAAGAATAGCTCTTGTACCGGGTGTGCTATTTTCTCATTATATTGCTATCTTAAGGGAAATAAGGAATTATTTTCACATTAGATTTACACAGTCAATAAGATGCGAGTTGAATAGCAAATAAGCAGCCCGGAGGAAATTGCGCTGTCACAGTGTGTAAGGATCTGGTGAGAGCACTGCGTTATCTCTGCTAAGCGATCGCAATACAGGGCAAAAAGAGCTATTCTTAATTTGTCCTACTTCCTAGCTGGCTTTTTTCTTTCTCAATTTGTTTGTTAGTTATGAAAATATACATAATATAGAAACTGAGGCTATGGTCCAGCAGGGTATTTAAACACACGCTTAATTTAGGGCATGGAATTAGGTCAGTTGGCTTCCCTGGAACTGTATTTATTGGAAACCATATTTTTGCTGTGCAAGGTTTAATTGGAGAAAATCTTAAAAAAAATAAGTATTATTTGTGTATACAGAAATATACAGAAATATAAATATAATAAAGTATTATTTGTGTATACAGAAATAAAGAATATCAAAAGGTGAGGGAAGACCAATCAGAGTAAACACTCTGTGTTTGTTTGTTCTGACTATAATAGGAATCCAGGACTGGACCTTAAAATGAACTTCACCTCTCTTGAGAAATGTTGAGATCAATTTACATCTTGCCCCTATTTTGAGGATTGTTGCTGGAGCCTTCTGCTGGCCTTTACCAGAGGAGGAGACTGACCCCTAAATAATATTTAAACTTCGGAGCGGAGATTAGGTACAATATTAGTGGATCTGCTGAATACAAGCAAGGGGCCAGGGCCCCCAAAGCCACCCTTGGGCCAGAGGGGAGAGCACCAGGAGGGTCTCTGCACCCAGGGGGAGGTGTCGCTCCCACTGCCGGCGCGGCAGAGCCCACGGGGCAGCCCCACGCCGGCCGCACGGGTCTTGCGGGAAACACGGCCCCGGTGGAGGCACAGAGGGGTGGGCTGGGAGGGAGGCTGTAGGGCACAGGGGAGGACGCCGGCCTCTCGCCCGCACGGAGAGGGTGTGCAGCAAACACCAGGGCAAACGAAAAGGTGCTGGTGCTCTTCACTGCAAAGAGCCCGTTCCCCCTCCTGGGAAACAAAGGTCTCCTGCCCATGCAGGTCGCTTTTTTCTGCCCGTTAGCTTCACTCACAGCGTGTTTTTTGAAGCAGGGCTTATTTTGGGTAGATGAAGAGTAGTTCTCTCTGCAGGTGACGTGAAAACAAGCACTCCCCTTGATGGGATTGCTCCTTTACAGCAAGTCCCGTGGGTAGATCTGCTGTTCGTGCGTTGCCATCTGAGCGCACATCAAGCACTCCAAAATTCATCTTCCAGTTTTGCAACTGGGATGGGTACAAATGGAAATGCAGGAGATTACATTTAACATTTAAACTTCTTTACTGTGAGGGTGGTCAGACCCTGGAACAGGCTGTCCAGAGAGGTTGTGTGATCTCCATCCTTGGAGATATTCAAAACCCGACTGGTGGCGGTGCTGGGCAGCCTGCTCTGGGTGACCTGCTTGAGCAGGGCGGGGAGACTTTTTATTGGAAATTATGTATTTGACAGTCTTCTCTTTCCCACCTCCAAAACTGCCTCAGTCACTTCTGAAAACAGTATTTTGCATTTAGAGTTGCAAGTAATAGGGGAGGTGTTATGGAGGAAGGACTGAGCCTCGGGCTTGTCAAGAAACGGTCTGGGAGGATTGTAGAGACAGGGTATTCAAATGTTGATTTGGAGGAAAAAGCCACAAGTTGTGTCCTCTGACTGTGATAGCCTACCCAAATGCTGTAGAGGCCAAAGTGCTGCGCTCCTGAAAGGAGATATTAACACCTCTGAGAAAGGTGGGATGAGATTCCTAGAGCTGCAGGAGCTGGGTGACAGCATCCCACAGGGTTCAGACGCTCTTCAGTCTTTGTCAGCCAGGCTTAGACCACTAAAAAGGCAAGAAACAAGATGTCTTTGAGCTGCCATAGGAGCATCTTCTTTAACTACTTTAAACAAGAAACAAAATTAGAAGGAAGATAAATGAGCAGGGCACCAAACAGGACTCCTGTTCCGAATGTGACATACGCCAGGGCTGACACGCAACCTGCCCGTCCTGGCACTCCCTCCCTCCCTCCCTGGGCACTCCCACTGCACGACTCCAGCTCATCTCGGGGGTCCGGCGTCGCTCTGGAAATGCACCGTCTTCCCAGGGTGCCTTAGACCACTGCAGACTTCAAAGGGAAGGGATACAGGGAAGCCTTCTATTCAAATATATTTCTGGCTTTGGAAGACATAACTTTCCAAGAAAATTACGAGATCAGCCATGCTGAGCCTGGGAGTGCTCAAACGCTCTCTAATTAGGCTGCTCTGCCTTTATGCTTCCCAGCAGGGGTATTTCTATAATACAGATGGGAGCCAGTTACTGATGCAATCAAGCTGTTCCTGCAGTGGGGCGCATCCTCATAATGGTTTTCAAGGACTGATACATATCACGGTAATGGGAAGTCTGCTGGGACTCCCCAGGTGCCCCGCGCAGCCCGACGGGGAGCCCCCTGTCCCCCGCCTTGGTTTCTCTCTCTCTCTTGTTGGTGCACCTGCAACACCTCAGTGCTCTGTTTTCGGCTGGGTGAGCGGTAGGAAATTTTCACAGCAGAGAACTGCTGTGGTTTCAGGTGCTGTACTCTGCAGGTGTGAACCATCCAACCGCTGTCTGCCCCCGGATTCAACCCCGCCCTGAGCTCAGCGGAGTCGTCCCTCTGCTCCCTGCAAAGTGAGTCGTGCCTGAGAGGAGGTCACGGGGAGCAAAATGCTTCTCGGGAAGACATCAACGCTGTCGGGGAAAGCACCTCTGTGAGCAGTGGCACCAAGGGGAGGAGGAATTCCTTTGGCCCAGGACTGCCGGTCAGCCCGCTCTGCAACCAACGGGCTGATTTGGGGCGAAACTTGTCAGAACTGTGGCAACTCAGAGGCCCTAGAGTTTTTGCCAAATTCCTTGGAAAATGGGCAACCGGATAAAAGGTATAAAAAGAAAAAAGGTTTGTGATGGAGGATGAGGAGGCAAGGCTATAAGGTGACCCGCCGGCCAGCACAGTTAAAAAAGATTCATTTCCTCGGGAACTCGGGCCAAAAACTTGTAGCACTGAGAATCTGCACGTCCCTCTCACGCTCATCAAACCCAGCAGAGCTGCGCTGACATGTGCCCACACAGCACCGGAGCCTGAGCCCCCTCCTCACCAAACCCACCGCAGCTTATGGGGTGGACAGCCACCCTTGTCTTGGCAGCAGGTAAACAGCTTCTGCTAATGAAGCCTTGGTTTTCTGAGTCAGGCTTTGATTCCTTGAAAATGTAATATTGGGCTGTTTGTCAGCATGCTGAGCGCTGAACGGGCGAGGTGATCACGTCCCTGTTCCCTGGCCTGTCGTGTAAATCAGGGAGGTGACATGTTTTCAGTCTGGGGGATAGTTCGCAGAACAGATGGAGGTTGTGGAGTGCAGGTGACATTGAAAGACTCGTTTGAAAATCTCCGCCATATTAAGTTGGATGTGCACCCAGACATTGGCTGATTGTACAACTGTGGGTGTCCCGGTGACTGAAGATCTTAAATCACAATTTAAAAACACAGATATGGAGAATGCTACTTCACTGATGCTCCTTAAAGACACATTTCCAGAGGTCTGGAGTCACTAGATAGGACTGTCAGATATTTTAAGAGCCTCATTCACTACCTGCATCATTGCACGTCGATGGAGGCACGACCACGGATTAGAAATATAGAAAGACTTAGACTGGAAAACATAGTCCCAGTTCCATAGTTACATAGGTGGCCCTAAGTGACTTTCAGCACGGCGAGATACCTGCACCGCTGTTCAGTGCTCTACCTCTGCTCACCGCTGAATTGCTCCTGGGGCAGTGTGAAATGGGGCAGCCCCACGACCCCCGGGGACTCCCTGGCTGGGGGCTGCTGTGGAACCGGAGCATTGTCTCCCTCCACGGCTCACACGGCGCTGCTCGAGGCTTTGCCTGCCCCACGGCACAGACCGCACTCTGCAGCGCTTGGGTGTTAACATGGGCTTGACATCCACGTCCACTGTTTCGCACTTTTCCTGGAGCTGTTTCACCTTCACTGAGGTGCAGCACAAGCCGCCTCCTCAACCCCAGCACCCAGCCAGCCCCTCTGCCTGCCACTGCCACTTCTCTGCACACATCTGAGGTCCCATCTGGGCACGACAAACCCCACTTACCGCCAGCCAACAGGAGCAAGCGCCTTGCTGGGAGCTGCAGAGACGCTCCTGCTGCAGACTGCGACAGCAGCAGCCCAGGCTGGCGGTGATGAGCCGCGGGAGAGGGTTAGGGAGCACTCCTCGAGGGGACGGCAGAAGGCACACACACTCCTGACAGTGCCCCAACATACACACAGCATCACTTCCATCTCTGTGGGCAAAGGTGCGGCAGGAACAGAAATGAGAATTGATGGCTTAAAACCCACGGACGTAGTTGCAGGGAGAAAGGGAGTGTGAAATTTTGGATCAAAGGACATGGTGGTTTTTTCAGCCAGCTAGCTCCAGCAGGCAGTTCTGCTCTGCATCCATGGAAACAGCCTGCATGAGAGCTTGTCAGTGTTTGTTTTTCACCAGGATGTGTATGTGTGTGACCACATTGTCATCAAATGCTGTGTAATCAGAGTTAATATTCACTGCTC
The DNA here is from genome assembly GCA_004023745.1 of Recurvirostra avosetta. Taxonomy (NCBI): domain Eukaryota; kingdom Metazoa; phylum Chordata; class Aves; order Charadriiformes; family Recurvirostridae; genus Recurvirostra; species Recurvirostra avosetta. The sequence continues at coordinate 641,377 of SAYO01033430.1, forward strand.
GAATTACAGGCTTTTCCTTTGGAGACCTCTGTGTGCTTTGAAGAGGGCGACAGGCAGAGGACAGGCAGCCGTCGGCAGCCTGGCTCGCAGCGGGGGTCCTGCCGCCCCGCTTCTGGTGATGTGGCGCAGGGCCCTTCCAAGAGCATGGGAGGCAGGCGGGGACGGCAGCGTCCTTCCGCAGGAACCTTCTTCCCCTCTTGAATCAGTGAAGTTCTTCCAGTCAAAGCCCAAATAATGCCCCAAACGTCAGAACGCTTTGTGGAAGTGTGCTGAGAAGGAAGCACGTGTCCTTTCTGGATTCTGGATGACACAATTTTAAAATATCCTTGAATTTATATTTTTGAAAAAATAAAGCTAAAGCTGTGAACAAGGAATCTTTCCTGTGAAATGTGTTGGGGAGATACAAGATAGCTGAGCAGCGCGGTGCCCCTCTGAGACCACTGGGAATTCTTGGACCACCAAGGTTCTTTGCAGGAGTTACCTGAAAACTCCTTTTTAACAGAACTTGCTGTAGCTACATCTGATTTCCCTGAAATGTGTTGGTTTATGCGTCTGTAATTCTAATATAAGCGACCTCATTGTGGAGGCAGCTGAAAAAATGTGGGCTTACAACAGGTGCTAACTAAACTTGGTTTTTCCTTTGGGAACCAGTTCCCTGGGACTGGCGGGCACAGGGAATGCACTGGAAAGGAGCAGCAGCACTGGGGGGGATCAGGCTGAGCACCCTGACCCCCATGCTGCTACCTGCACCGATGCAACAGGAAGGAGATCTTCCATCTCACAGGAAAGAGTATTTATGAGGGGGAAATAACATATATGTAGAGAGAGAGACAGAGAGGTGTGATTGGGAATGATTAACTGGAGTGACACACAGGGCAGGTAAATAAAAAGAGACAATTCTGCTCCAGGAAAAAGCAGCGTGTGATTGATAGTGTGCTACCCTGGCCATGCGGTCTCAGCATCCCAGGTGCCACGGCTGTCTGGAAGGGAAGGATGCTTGCAGGGAAACAAGACAGAATTTAACAAAATTGCTTGCAGAAAATGCTCCGGAGTCGAGACACTGACGTTTTCTGATGGAGAAGTGGTCTGCTGGGAAATTTTCACCCGGGGCTGTGCGCGGCAGCTGGTCCTGCTCAGCGAGAGGTGCAGTGCCATTGCCGGCTGCGAGTGGCGGAGGTGACGAGGTGGCTCTGCAATGGGCAGCAGAGCAGGGGGGACGGGGAGAGCCCGTCTCCCCCGGGGTCTCTGCAGGTGGTTCCAGGTATCAGCCCACCGTCCGGAGAAGAGACGGCCAGACAGCGTCTGGCTAAAAATGACTATTTGTGAAGATTGTTTCCTTTAATTGGTTCCAGCACCATGGCTTGTTCAATTTCTTTACGTATTTATTTATTTATTGGAGAGACTTAATTTTTCAGAAGAATGAGTTAGCTGTTTTGAATGTGCCTTTCTGGTGCCGTGACCCTGCTGGGGATGCAGGTATCCCGTAAGAACAGCAGACACCCAGACTCCTTTCCATTTGTCTTATTCATGAAGGCCAATTTTCTAACCTTGCTCTATGTAATTGTCTTGTCCTCAATCTAATATTCCAGGTTTATGAGGAACAACAAATCAATACTCTCTTTTTTGAAAACTGCTGATTAATTAATTGCTGGTGCCTGCCTGCATGCTACAATTGTATTAGATGTCAGCAGTAATTAATTTTTAAAGGAAATTGTTCTTGCTGGTTTTTGAACACCAGCTCAGATGCCATCTTCACTGCATATTCATCTGAAGGAACATTAGAGTGCTCCCAGCTGGGGCATATTCCTGACTGATGGGCTGATGAGCAGGACCACCTCTGGGGGCAAAGGGAAAGGTGACGCATCTGCACTACAGCTCCGGGGAGACTCTCACAACGGTTTCGAATTAAATATGTCACTTTGGCCTCTGAGAAAGTGAAAACGCATGCAGAAAACTGAGACAAAGATTTGTATCCCTTTGGAAAAAGAATAACCATCTTTACCAACGTAGAGAAAAAAATCTGCAAGGTCCCCTTCTGCTGCTGTACAGACACATTTGCTGTTGTATCATATATACTTTGAAGGAAAATCACACCTCAGCTTTTTCTCTCTGGCATACAAATTACTTCTTATTAAAAACCAAACTCATCTGAGCTCTCATTATAAGTTTTTAGAGAGACTACAGGATAAACAGGAAGGAAACAACCCATCCTCTCCTCCTGTTTTCCACGTAACGTAACGTAACATAACATAACATAACATAACATAACATAACATAACATAACATAACATAACATAACGTATTTCTTAAAGTTTTGCTCAGGTTGGTTCTCTCCTTTGAAGGTCAAGTGCGGGAGCTCAGTCACGACTCTCTGCCTCCCACCTGCCAGGCCAGCTTGAAAACATCTGTCCATTTGTTTGACATCGAGGAGTATTTGAGACTGAATTCACGTTGCCTCTCCTTAACGTTACTGCTCGGAGCCTTCCCTTTCTTTGTGTGTATAACGGATATACAATGCAATCCTTCCCTTTAGGTAAGCTTTCCTCTCAAAGCATGCACTTTAAAAAAATGTGTAGTGGGTGTCAGAATGATGTATGGCCGTCGTTTCCCTCGCCACTGAAATGCAGCTGCCCCGGGACTGGGCACTGCCGCTGCTCCGCAGTGCAGAGCGGGAGGAGGGCACAGTACAGAGCAGCAAAGGGAGATAGTCCTCCCAGCTACCAGCGCGGGGGATTTGGGAACGCTGGGATATAATTAAACAAACTGGAATTAAGCCAGGACACCAGTGTTAACACAAAGTGTCAAAAACTCTAATTCCAGGGGGTCCCAATTCATGGCAATTCTGCCAACTTTACAGCTTAATAAATGACACTAATAACCCGGGAGCATCGGTACAACACCAGCGTGAGCTACAAGCCAGCGAAACACTTGCGAGTTGGCCTCATTATAAGCATGTGCTGAACTCCCGTGGACTTTAACCAGTGGGGGAAGAGAAGAATACCTTTTGTCGATTCATGCCTGGTGACTGAAGATCTTAAATCACAATTTAAAAACACAGATATGGAGAATGCTACTTCACTGATGCTCCTTGCTATGCTTTAAAAATGTCCCTAAAAATTCTAGTGAAACCTCAGCTCTCCTAGTTGTTTCAGTGACTTATTAATTTAAACAGTTTCTTAATCTGATAGGCTTTTTCCTCTCCCTTTACCTGCTGCCTCAGGGTTATTTCTGTGAAATCACTTGAATTTCTTGTTGCATGAACATATTCCAATGCTACCAGCATTGATTTACTATATTGTACTGAGAATTAAGGGGTCATTTTCCATTGATGTCAGCTGTAGTTGGTATCCTTTCCTATCCAGTTTGGTCTTCTGAGGGTCGAGCTTTTGATTTGCAGCTCTGAAACAGCGGGGGGAGGCAGGGGCAGCGTATGGGGGGAGAGATGATTTTAGCCTTGGTGTCCTGCTTGCTTCGCTGTCCTTGCTTTTTGGATACCTTTCTCCACCCTGACCTCTTTGTGCTTTCAGCAGCATCTCTGCTCCCCCAGCGGTGCAGATGTCAGCCGGGCTGGCAGTGCTTTTCCTCAGGCTCCTGCTGTGGGAGCCGGAGCCGAGCTGGAGCGAGAGCGTTCTCTTCTCTGGAGGACTCCACAAAGTTCACTGCCTCATTAAAGCTCCATTTGTCAAAGATGTGAGGAGGGAAAAAACCCCTTAAAGATTGAAAGTCCTGATGTCATAGCAGTCTCTGCTTTCATCAGAAGACCTCCAGCCTGCCTGAAGAAATGCTGCTGCCGTTCGAGGTGCCGGGGGTCTAGGTGTTTGACAGACGGGGAGTGAGGTAAGCACAAGTAAATCTGCTCTGAGTTGTGGAAAATTTATAATGAAGGCAACTTGGGCCGAGTTTGTTTTTATACAAACGCTACTTGCAGCTGCTCTTCTACTCAAAGCTTTTCAATGACAGAAATTTCAGTCCCACTGCTGCAGGGGAAAATGCAGAGCGTTGGTGTATGTGTACCGGATGATGTGTGCTGGCGACGGGGCTGTGTCGGTAGACGGCCCCGGTTTGCTGTCGTTCTGCTGGGGCCATACGAACATCCCATAAGGGACTGACATGGGGTCCCTGTGTGGCTATGGGCAAGTCACGTCTTCTGTCTGTAGCTCCGCTCCCCCTCCAGTAAATGTTGGGATGATGGTAGCCTCAGCTTTGCCTGCCCTCTCTGCACTTGAAAACTCTCCAGGGCAGGGTCCAAGCTGGGATGTCTGATACTCTGAGTCCCGGTCCAGCCTCTAAGCTACAAGAAGACCTTCTCTGAAAGCTGTAAGGCAGCTCAGCCCTCCGGTGTGCCCGGGCACCCTGCTCATCCCTGCTGCTCGTGTGTCAGCCTGGTCTGCATGAGCAGCTCCAGGACGCCTGGGCCAAGGGTGCCGGGGGTGCTTGGCTCCACAGACCCTCCTCGACAGCAGCATCACTGTGACCATACTGAGTGCGGCGGCTTCTGCCTTAGGCCGTGTCCCAGCATGGTCCTGGAAGATGTTACGCCTTTCAACGCCCCCACCCCTGATGCAGGTGATGCCCTGAGCAGCACTTGGCAGGGATGTGGGAGGGTGAAGGAAATGGGCTTTTCTGGCAAATGCATGCCGTAGTTGCAGCTGCATTAAGAGATTTGGGCATAAAGGAGTGCAGAGGGTCACTACAGCTCCGGACTGCGCTGCATGTGTGCAGTAACGTCAGCTGGAGATCTGTCTTTTCACCAAAACCATTTTGGACAGAGGAGGAGAATG
>SAYO01033430.1:670951-681145 GCA_004023745.1 Recurvirostra avosetta
TGTGCAGCCCTGGGGTGTTTTGAGCAGGAGAGGACTCAGCCTCAGGTGCTAGCGTTCTTCTGGCTGTGGGGTAAGGATCTGCCAGGAGCAAAGCAAGGGATTTGCTGCAGAGTTGGAGGGTGGATTTGGCAGAAACCCACAGTGTGATCAGCTGCCATGAGGCTCTGCTGTGGGCATCTCGAAGGGTAAGCTGGGACCAGATTAAATCTGTGGCTGGCTGCACAGATTTGTGTGTTTCTCTTAACTCTCTCTGCAGTTACCCAATAATTGTGTAACTTTTATCGGGGTTGTTTGTTCTTCCTCACAGTTCATCCATGTCCTGTGTTTTCACTGTGTTTGTTTTTCCAAGTTTCAAAGAGTGAAAAGAGAATTTCACATGATTTTGTGGGACTACAGACTCCAATAGTTACTGTGTCTTTTGCTAGTATGCTTTTTGCCAGCAACCAAATGGTGACTACTAGTATTCATTTCCATAAGGTAGGTCTCATAAAGAAAATGGCATAATCAAATAATGCAGCATTTTGTATTACTTAATTAATGGAAGAGAAAGGCTGAGATAATTTACCACTTCACCATTCTCCAAATTAAAAGTCTGGTGCTCGAGGCCTCTACCCAGAGCTCCTATTTGTTACTATTAGCGTAAGAAAAAAAAAGGGATGTGCTGACGGGCCAAAGTCTGATAAAATGATCATAGAATCATAGACTCATGATGATCTTTTAAGGGGCTGATTCTGCTTGCATTAAGTGTAGTGCAAATCAGAAGGAAACTTCACAGGTATCAGGGGAGCTGTAATGCAAAAACATCAGCTATAATATCTGGATCTTAGATATTTATATGAAAAGATGTAGTGTTCACGTCTGTCCTATGTTTGTTGATAGTTTAGTTTGAAGAATGTGCAAACCAAAAGCTTAGCTTGACAGTGATTACTTAGTACCTATTTTCTTTTCCAAAACATATATGTCTAGATTTTCTTCTACCTTATATTTGGATAATTTCATAAATTCATGAATAAAAGAGGAAATAAAAGAGTCTGCATTAAGCAGATGACATTGTACTTCTTGTTTAAAAGCAAGTCCTTAATATATAGACTAAGCTAAAGCACTGGCATGAAAATCAACTGTCAAGTGAAGATGACTATGCTTCTATAGCATTCTCTGTAAAACGTCCTCAATCTCCATGTGTATCAGAGGAAGTAATTAATTATTTCTTAGCGATGACCAAGTGGTTCTAGATAAAAGGCTTAAAACTGGACTTTGAAGATATTATTGTTTTCATTAATTGGAGGGATAAACTGGATCAGAGCTGATGAGTCATCGCAGGAGCCTGCTGGAATGTTGCTCCAGCTGCGTATCGGGATCTGCAGGTGCACGTTTCTTGTCCCAGATATTCAAAATTAATAGGGAGGCATACAACATTCAGCAAATTCTTACTAGATGGAGAATGTTTTCTCCAAAGGAGAAAGGCATGGCAGCCAAACTCCTCATGGCAGTATATATTACAGTATGGAAATGCAGTGATTTCTGATCTGCTTCAACTTTCTGCCTTGGTTTCTTTTCTTGGCAGTCCGAATGCAATAACACACTAGCGAGCAGGACCCAGTACTAAGAGCTGTCTTGAATGCTTTCCTGCATTTTTTTGCCATTTTTGCCTCTAGCCTACACTGAAAGAGAAAGTGAACATCCTGAGACTGGCAGCCAGCCAAAAGCTTAGGGACTTCTCACCTACAAGAGTTTCTTATGGAGCACAGGGGAAAGCATGTGCAAAAGACGTGAGCTATTGTTAAACATAAGCTATTGTTACTCAGTTTGTAATCTGGAAAAGTTTAGAGTCAGCTCCGCTGTGCTCTGCAAAGGACTCCGCCTACAAAATCCAGCTTATCCTATTGGCAACACACTACACTTCTAGTCAAAGTATTGAAAATTATGTTTTCTTTTAAATACTGTGCATTTTTAAAATGTTTTATATATTTTATCATGTCTTGTAAGGTGTTTGGTTTTCATTATGAACAACTACTGAGAGAATTTCTGAGAGTGTTTTATCCCATTCCTCCTAAGGTTTCCTTTAATTCTAAACAAGAGACATTATAGTTGTATATCTTTAATAAGACTTTTCTGACCTGAGCAACAGAAAAAGATGAACTGTAATCATGGAAAATTATGCAATGAATCTGAATTAAGTTTGATCCAGCTCTGGTCATTAATGTATAATATAATACAGACTTTAGATTACATGATTTGATTAGTCAGTAGGAAGACATGCTTCTGCAGAAAGACTTTTTAAATTTATATTTACATTGTTTCCAACAGTAGTAGCATGCAGTAACAGCTGTGAATGACACAGCAAAACAGCCCTTCCTGGCGTGTCCCCTGGTTTGTTGTTTGCTTTCTGTTTCCCAGCATGTGCCCTCTTTCTGCCTGGAAATCTTGCCTGGGCAAATTTTGATCACTTTCTATATTTGTCTGGGATTTTCAGCCTTTCTGGAGACTAGTTCTTGGTGAAAGGTCAGATGCTGTTTTGCATACGCCCTGTGCTGACATATGAGCTGACAGTTTTGGACCTGGCTTTTATACAGAGGTCCTAGATAAGCACCAAGTCTGGACACACAGTATGGATATATACCTCAATCGCACACTGCCTGGTGCTTTGGCAAGCATAGGACATACCCCACGTGCATTATATGGTGCTTTGGCAAGCATAGGACATACCCCACATGCATTATATAGCCACCTTGGACCTATGCAGTCAGTGTGACACTTATAGGAAGAACCAGCTTTGGTTACTGGGCTGGTGTTTCAGAATTACTCTGTAGAGGGGCAGTAGGTCTAGGAAATCCCAGACGTGCGTATAGTGGTGCCACACAGAGATAAAGCATCTGCAGCAGAGTTCAGCTGGTCCTAGCCTCAACTGCATGAGAATAGCTATTTAATCAACTTTAATTCCGTACTTTCAGTTAATTAGCCTTGGCTTTCCTGAGTGCTTTCTCTTAAAGACAAGCTCTCAGCAGAGGTAGTCTCATTTCTCGCTTGGCCCAGCTCTAGGGTTTTTTCAGGACTACCAGAGATTTTGGACGCTGCTGCCTTTTGTGGCTTCATATATTTGTGAATAGACATTAGACATTTAATTATATTTGGGATTTCAAAGAACTCCCGATGATCTCCCATGACAAGATCATTCATTCTGCGGCCCGCTGAGCACATGAATATATGACCCTCTGAAGTGTAACTGAAACACTGAGGTATAGTTCCTTTTTCAATTGACTCATTTTAACTGGAATTTAGAATAATCAGACATTATATTTTTTTAGATTTATGTAATTACATAAGCACCACTAAGACTACAAATAAAGCCTTAGATCATTGTGAAACAGCAATAACAGTCCAAGAAAAACTCCAAGTTACCAGAAGAATGTTCACTTATGGAAGGAAAGATAAATATTTCTAAGACTCACATCATAATTTTAGCCGTATCTGAAAGAATATATTTTTTTTTTCCAGTTTATCTTTTACCTTCAGTAATTAGAAGTTATGGTTCTTGCCCTGAGGAACTCCAGTTTCCATTTAGCTTTAATTTCAATGCATGAATGGAATGCAGCCCTCTATGCAAAATGCACATGCTGCCCCGTGGGTTTCTCATCGCTGAAGATGTGCTTGTCTGGTGCTCCGTGAGCTAGAGTTGAAGAAGAAAAAAAAAAAAAAAAGCCCTGCATTTTGGGTTGTGCAATGTCTTTTGCTTATGGATGTATGGGATAGATTTGTACATAGATAGGGCTGCTGGTATCATTTCCATATATGTGAACTTGTCAAATATATGTTTACCTTTTAATCGTGATTGTGTTTGTACTCATTACATGGTTTTGCTTCATTAACTCTTTCATTCTGAATTTTCAGTCAAGAAAGCATTCCCTATCCATTCTTTTCCAGAAATAATATAATATAGTAAAAAAGATAAACATTAAAAAAGATAAACATTAAAAAAGGAGAATCATCTTTTGCCAAGATTTTAAGTCCTAAAGAATTTAGTCCGTTTGTTTGACTAAAATGTTTTATCTAAAATAATAACTGCACTTATAACACACCAGCTCCCTTCCCAACTAAGCTACTTTGGGATCTGTAAAATCAGAATAATATATAGATCATACCAATTAAAATTTTATCAGGAGCTGTTTTACCATGCGGTTTATTTTATGCAATTGCAAAACTCAGGCATCCAAAAATAATACCATAGTTTCTCCCAAAATCATAAGATTTTAAGTAATAAAAATGTTGATGCTGTTTTTAACACTTTTAAACAAAAAGTCTGTAAACACTTTTAAACAAAGTGTTAGATACACTTTGTGTGACCTTCTACCTAGTCTCTCTCATACCTTGCTCTAAAAACAGCACATGATATTATATTTCATTCTCCTTAAAAGCCCACTATATCCCTGGACATTCAACAGATCTCTCTGACATATCATCAGTTTCTGTGCAGTTTTACTCAAATCAAAAGTGTTTCCAAGTAAAAATCATTCCATATGTGCATTAAATTAATCAGTGCAAGTTTTCTTATGAACATGGTGTGTCTATTTACACATACACATATTAGCAATAGCCAATATGAAGATTTAATCCCGTTTAAACATGTTAGGTACTGTATTTCTTCATTTAGCCTTGCCAGTCCCAACATTTTGTGGAACGGGAGTCAAGCCTTGAGGTCAGCCTACAAATCACAGTATTAACAATAAAGAAATGATTTTTTTTTCTTGTCTTTTTTGTGTCTATATAACTTACCATGTGCTCATGCTTTTTGCAGCACAGAATTACAGGAACTAGTTTTTTTATGAAATACAGTAAATAACATAGGACTTAGAGTGAAAGGCTATGTTGGCAGCTGTACTGCCGTTGTAATATCATTTAAACTTTTCCAACTTTCCTCCCCTGCCAGCTATATATAAGGACAGTTAAAGTGATGTAGGGGGAAAGATATAGTAGTCTGGCTACAAAGGGCTTGAGAAACTGTCACAAAATCAGTGTCTAGTTTGCAAAAAGAAGTTTGTCATTGTAAGTAGATCCTGCATTTTTGCGTGTACTTAAAAGCATAGTGAGGAAATCTGAATGAGGAATGAATAGTGGACTGAAAAAAGGATTAAATAGCAAAACAATCTATCCTATATTTCCAGCTCGTTGTATCTAGAATGACATATACACTGAGCTTAGCATGAAAATAGGTGGAGGGGTAAGCTAGGATTTCTGATACTGTGTACAGTTCAGAAACACAAATGTTTGTAGTGCCCTTATGTTAAATACAAATATTGGTAAACCACCCAATTTTGAAAAATACAGTAACTCAAGAGTAGATGTGAATGTTACGGCACAGTCTGCTACTTTTCAATAAACTGTATACTTGAAACATATTCAATATGGAATCTGAGTAGTACATTATCACAATCTCCACATTTCAGGCATATTTATCGTGAATTATGAACACACACATGGGGAAACAAGTGGCTGCCTTCTTCCTCTGATGGACCAAAATCAGTGCGACTTTCAACATTAGCAGCAATTGCAATGAATTGTGCCTCCCATCCCCTACTGCCCCCTGAAAATTCAAGACCTGATTCAAGGCTGACTGGAGCCAATCGAAGGATTGCTGTGTTTCAGCAAGACTTGCGTTAATTCGGCAGTACCTAAACAAATCATTCAAATCCTCCTTAGACACTTATCTTTCCCTTGTGGGGATACAGATTTATGGAATTATCATAAATGAGTTTTATGATCATATTGAGAAATGCCTTCTCCTTGCAATATATTTCTTGTTCCCTTAAACTTGACCCTGTACATATACTTTTAAAACCCTTTAACCATGTAACTTGTTTTCACACGCGTACGCACACATACATGTATGTGTGCACTTATACATACATATATATATTTCAAGGGTCTTTAAACAGCAGTAACATACAACTTGTTTAGTTGTCTGTGGTCCACATTTAGTGTTATTAGTTCCCCGCATGTACTGAAATCAGCATTGGTGATTCTGGCACAAGATGTGTTTATTCTGTACTTCCTAATTCAGTGAAGGCGTTCTGATAAAAAGATAAACACGTCTTCTACCTGAATCTGTATGGCTCTCAGCATGATGAATGGGCTTTCAAAGAGCCCTGTGATAATTGCAGCTGGGTACTTCCCATATTTGAACCAGATCTTTTCAGCTCTAGTTGGACAAATGTTTTAAGTTGCTGCTGCTTTCTTTCCCCTTCTGCGGACCCCAGATTCCTGTCCCCACTTTTGGTGATGGAGGGGCTTCGCTTATGCTGATATGATTGTTTTTCAGCCAGATCAGTTCTCCAGCTCACCCTGTGGCTGCCCACGTACACGTATTGGCACCAAGTAGGGGGTAATCAGGGCAAGGGCATTAGTAGCTCAGGCCAGGGCAAGATTGCTTCCTCCAGCCATAGCTGATACCAATTTCTGCTGGCTGAAAGTGTTTGTCAACACTTGGATGTTAATATGTTGCACAAGACATATTAAAGCATAAAAGTACAAAACAGCCTGTCCATCAGATATATTGTTCATTGAGAAGTCCTACAAGGAGCCATATAAGTTGACTACTACTGATTTGGAGAGGACTCTGTGCTGGCGCTGGTATGCATATGTCACCCACCATGTCACAGTCATTCATACAGATCTAAAATTGCAAGCCCACAAATAGCTGAAATACCCCTAAACCCACATTCCTCAGCTGAACTCCACTGAATGCCACTGAATCCACCCAGAAGAAGAGGCACTGCCCCAGATGTGCGCCCAGCCTCAGCCTCAGTATTTTAGCTTAACGCACACACAGTGTGGGAGGAAGCAGATCTTAAAACTGTAATGGGAACAGGTTTTTTTTTTAATTTCTGAAGACTGGTGCCAAGTCGGTCACATTCTTGTTGTTAGACAAGACTATGTCCGCTAGAGGGCTCTTTTAATTTTGTCTAATAAAATCAGAATTAAAATTTCATTAAAATATTAAAATCAAATTATATAGTTATGTGAACTGTGAGAAATTGAAGGCTGAGCAATATCCTACTGAAAAGGTAAATATTGATAATAATACTTAGCATTTTTTGATTCAAAACACACTTGATTATCCACTAATTATCAACTGATTATCTACTGATTGTCAATTATCCACTAATTTATGCTCATAACACCTCCCTGACATGGCAGTGACTTCCATTTTATGCATGGAGTAATTTGGGTGGATCAGATTTACCTGACACCAGATTCTGATTCAATGATGCAGTGAGGATCAAACTTCAAATACCTGAGCACATTGTCTTCCCACTGGCAATTAATAATATGATAAATTTATGTACTTGAGTAAAGGCGAACAAAGCTTTTCAGTAGCCAACCTGTATTATAAAAGATACTTTTCAATTAATCAGTTACTGATTGATTTTGATCTATCTGAACCTGAAGTCTGCAGCCTGGATTTTCCTAGAGTTTACATGGTCACTTCCACCAAGAGAAGGTGAAGATAAATTGCTTCCAAGTAAGAAGTGCAGCATTTTACATTCACTAACAGATAAGTGGAAGTGTTTCCACAAGCGACGTGCGGCTCTGGACGTGAAACCTCAGACTCTAATCTCAGACTGTAGCACATCCTGCTCCTCACACCGTAAGGCAGATGGCATATATTGCATTGCTCCAAAAGAAAACTCTGGAAAACAAAGAATATGAAAGTGATGCACACATCATTTCTACAGCACAATCTTACCTCTGCCTTTCTCACACGATGACACCGCATGCCAGAAATGCAGTAGCTTTACAGATGGTGTGGGGACACTTTGGGAACCAATGCCAAGGCAGAGCCCTGAAAGTCAAACCCTTACATCTTTTTGTTCAGACAAATCTCCAGCTCAGGTCAATTACATTGAGCAGGAGATACTTACTTCACACAAGCCATCTCAAAGTCTGTAAATGTTATTTGTCTCCTTTCTTCTGCTCTCAACGTTACTGCTGGTCTACCGCCTTCCTCTGACCCTCGCTAAACCTTGGAGTCCTTTCTGCAAGATACATCCAGTTTGCTGATAATTTCTACAGTGATAGGAGAGCTTGTATACCTCTGCAGGCACAATCTACAGAATTAAGTGTTGACAAAAGCCTTGTTTCATGTACATGTAAACTTCCCCTCTTGATGCAGTCACAGCTCCAGGGAACTGCCGCTCAGTTTGTTCACCATTCTGTACAGCTACGTATAGCCCAGTGGCTGCAGCTGGACTAAGTACAGAGAAATGCTTCAGTTTAAACCATTAGAACACAACCCTAGTAAAAGCAATTTTTTCAGTCCTCCTACTGTTTACTTTGCAGGTTTTGGACACCTCAGAGATAAAGCATGACCAAAGCATTCCTCTGAGGAACGCCAAGCTGGGCCAGAGAGGGTACCTCTGATTCACAGCCTACAGCAGTGGCTATGGTAAGGACAGCCAGGGGACGAAGGGGGAACAGGTTCAGATGGAAATAGCGAGTGTGGAACTGCCCTCCCCTCTCAGCTCTGACTGCTCAGCATTTTTGACCGCATTTGGCCCCTGCAATGCAGGAACCTCTGACCTAATCACTCAGCAGCTTTATTTGACCACACTCGGCCTCTCTCTTTAGGAAACATGATTACTGGGTCTTAAATGCTTCCTAGAGTCTTTCATCTTTCCTCTATCTAATTAATGCTAATTTCCTTGATGTCAGTCCTAAAGTACAGTTGGAGCCTGGACGTAGATTACAGAGCACTTTACATTATCAGCATTAAATCAGACCGAGATTGTGAAGCACATATAATATGCATTTCCTGAGACTTGTGAAGGGTGGGATTTTATCTTGCAGTGCATTAGTGCCTCTAAGATTGCGTAACACTATAAGTCACTCAGTTATCATGACACTTGGTTGCCTGGAAATCCTCTTCTTTTACTCCATATGCCTATTTCATTTTTGTAGACAAATCAGTTTGACACATGTTAACCTGAAACTATAACTTTTACCTTTCAGACAGTTTTCAAGAGTGATTTTTGTCAAAGAGCAAAATGTATAATCAACTTGCTGAGAGAAATGAAGAGGGACTAAAATCATCTTTGGAAAGATCCCACTCCTATTTTGAGCCCAGAAGTGTACCTGAGACATAACAGAAGAATATGCACTAAAACTAAAAAGTACACTCAGCTTGCAGTGTAACAGGTAAGATACTACTGAATCCATGAAAAGAAAATTATTCTCCATTTCGGTGGTACTTCCTTCAGTAAGAAAGGTATATGGGTTATTTTTTAGTGCAGTGTTAGACCATTTTGTTATATGACTCAAGCCAAATCATGCAGCCAGCATCATTTCATGTATTATTGAGAAGTTTTTCATATGGGGATACATGACACAAGCACGTTTCAAGGTGTGTTTGTGGGTGTACATGCAGAAGTGCAAGTGGAATTTGGAGATGAAGTTCTAAAGATGTCCTAAATGCTCTAAAAGCCAAACCTACCTGGCTCTGTACTGCAATAGCCACTGTTCTCCATCATCTGGTCACTTCCAACGGTGGAAAGCAGATATGAAATACGACTCGTTTGGTTTAGAAGCATTTTGTCATCACTTCCAACTGATTACCGAGATCTGATCAATGCAGGGAATTCCCACAGATTTTGTCTCTGCTGTTCTGAACAGTAGCTCTTTGATGGCAATACATGCAACCCAGTACAGTTAATAACTTGACTCAGATTACTGTTGTAACTCTCAGTTCACAGTATTGGCTCAGTTTCTCTGTATCTCTTGTTACTGCCAAAGATCAGAAAAGCTCTCAGTAGATCTTCCTAGGTAAAGTACGGTAACTTCTAAAATCCATTGAAGGAAAGAAAATCCAAACAAAAATACCCTTTCCTCCTTAATAACACCAAACTGCACCATGTTTTTACCTGAGTTTTTATATAAATTATAAAATGAAAACATGATCAGAGCACATATACATAGATTTAAGAACAATAATATATTGAGCTTTATCCAGAGATGTTTCTCTGAGCCACCATAAATGGAAATCAGTTCATTTTTTTAATAACAGTTTTGCTTCAGTGACTACAGTGACCCAAACCAAATTATTTTCATTGTAAATTATGACAAGCACATTTTACAAAACCTATGTGTTATTTAGTTTAAAATCCTCCTCCTTTTTAATGAAATGCAGTAGCTTGCATTTCTACT
>SAYO01033430.1:684534-728246 GCA_004023745.1 Recurvirostra avosetta
GTTTGAGGGTGGTAAGGCACTGGAACAGGTTGCCCAGAGAAGCTGTGGACGCTCCAGCCCTGGAGGTGTTTAAGGCCAGGCTGGACGGGGCTTTGAGCAACCTGGTCTAGTGGGAAGTGTCCCTGCCTATGGCAGGGGAGTTGGACCTGGATGATCTTCAAGGTCCCTTCCATCCTAAACCATTCTATGATTCTATGAATGTTTGTCAATGGCAGGAGGGCTCAGCCTGCACACACCCTGATGCCCTTGCATCCCGAGAGCCGAGGAGCAGGAAGGTTGCTCTTCTGGTTTGGTAGCATTTTCTACTGCCTTGGCAGAGGCCTGAGCAATGACAGCGGTGGGGTGGGGTGACAGGGGATCAGGACCCTATTTTTCTACAATAGCTGCAGAACCAAAAACATGGTGGCGTGAATTAGCTGATGCACAAAGAAAACATATGCACAGTCCCTCACATCAATTAAGCTTAAATCTACATTGTTTTAAGACCATCTGCTTAGTGATTAAAGGAGTTTGACAACACTGAATTGAGGTTCAGTTTTTGCTTGCTAAGGGGCTTTTGCAAGTGTCCTAAACCTCCCTGGCAAGGTTTGTTGAAAGATGTGCTGCGAGGGGGTGATCTCACAGCAAGAGGCAACCGATTAGCCCATATGCCTGAGCCATAATTACCACGGCTGGCAGCCTGGTCTACGAATGCAGGATAATTGACACATAACGTCATGGTGTGGAGTGGGTCTGCAGCACCACGGTGCTGCTATAGGTCCCCCTTAGGAGCTGGCCAGGACAGCTTCTGTAAGAGACCAGGGTGTGGGGAAGCCTCGGAACAGTGATCCCGACTGGAGGACCACTGTGCACAGAGGAGCTAGTGACCTGCGGAGCAGTTGACCTGTGTGTGTACTGTGTCCCTGTGCTGGGGTACCCTGCGGCCACAGGACAAGCTTTGCCGGCTGGTTGTAACACAGGAGCCCGCAGGCAGCTCCCACTTGGTACCAGCAATTATGCCACCAGCCTTTACCCAAAAGTGTGGCAAGAAGTTGTGCTGTGAATGTCCTTTCTGTTTGACGGCAGAAATGATGAGCAGAGTTGTTATTTTGTAAGAAAGTCCTGTAACACCTCAAATGACCAAGTTGGTCTTTGCAGACCCATGCAGAGGGGTCTGCATGGCATGCTGCATGTGGCTGCACAGATTGGGGTTCCTGGCATCTAAAGGGATGTAAGATTACCTATGCTATTTATTCTTTATAGTGTTAGCTCTAATAAACAGCATTTTAAATGATACTTTACAAGTCTGAGTGCATTTCTCATGGGGATCGCCACGGACCAGGACCTCCTGGTACAGCACCTCAGGCACTGGGTGCCAGGCTGGGAGGAGGCACGCTGCTCCTACAAATGGGGAGGGTGGGGTGGGTGTGTGTCCTGGATTGACAGGGGAGCAGCCAAGCGTTTCCATGGAAATTCATAGAAAGGTCATTTTTCCGAGCTGGCACAGCACTTCTGGTAATAACAGTAGCGTCTGGCACATGCTTGCCCACCATCCTCCGCAGAAATGGGCAATGAAAGTGTCTTTTCTGATTTTCAGCATGGATGACTGTTTTAAAAAATGAAAGATATCATGAGGAGCGATCAATAAAGAACTCCCAGCATTTGGCAACCCACCTCTTCCATAAAGCTTCTAGTGCCCATGTTCCCAGTACCTGGATGATGGTCAGGTTTATTTTTGGATCAATCTATGCAATGTTAAATCATTTCCCATGCAGTGGTGTTTTACTACTCTGCTCTGCTGCCTGCGTGGTATAAAGGGCAAAACGCAAAACTATGATAAAGCTGATAAATAATAGATGGGATCTTTAGCTGTCACTGCTGACTGCTCTCTGGAAGGCAGGAAAGCACTCATCAGAGTACCCTTGCTTTGCAGCTTATAAAAGCCTTGCCTTCAAGGAAGTTAAACCAAAATCAGAGCAACAACTATAATAATTACGCTGTACGGCTGCTGCCATTACTATCAACTTGAACTGCTAGATGCAAGAAATAAAACAAAACAAAACAAAACAAAATGGAATGAAAACCCCTTGAGAATTTTTTTTTCAGCAAATCTAATCACTGCACTGAGATGGTATAAATGCATTCAAAAAGGTATTTCTGTTCTGAGGCTTAAAAAGGCTTGTTGCTGACCCTCTAACTAGGACGTATTACTCATTGTGTCGTTCATGTTTATAACAGGATGTCGCCACATCATCACAGGAGGAAAATAAGGCCCTCTAAAAGAATAGCATTTCCAAGTGGAAAAATGTTTTGTCTTCTGTCACTTCTTGCATGTGTGGTTAGACAACAATTACTCAGGAGAATCTTTCCCTCCTTCACCTTGTGTATTTGGTACAGTTGTCAGGACATAAAGACTATTGCCTTTTACTGTGCCTCTGCATAGTCAGTCAGCCCATTAGTTTTCCTGGTATCTGTCCAGTTCTTCCGTCTCACGATGAAGGAAATTAAAAATACAGGACAGTGCAAGCACCACATTTTGGCAGAAGAACTCAAGGACAAGCAGAGGATCTGGAACTATTTTGACTTCTCTCCTTTTCCTCTTTACTGCTTCACTTCCTGGCACATTGCAATTTGAATCTCCTAAAGTTTACTGTAAAACATTGCATCACATGTACTAATAGATTGTATGGGAACTGAGGAAGGGCAAAACATCTTAAGGCTTTCCACAGTCTTCATGACAGAAGAGTTCCCCCCTCAGTTATTCATGACTAAGTTCAGGAGAAGGCACCCATATAGTGAAATGAAACTGTCCTGAGCTTCTGGGAAATTAGTCTGCTGCTGATGGTCTCATAGGCTCTGCTGCAGGCTTGCATGGTGACGCACCTAGAGCGTCAGAACCTTACCTCCCCAGGTCCTCAGTTGCCCAAAACGTGTGATGAGCATCACCTTAGGTGCCATATGGATTCTGAGAGGTTAATTCATCAAGGTTAATTAAAAAAAATTAAGATAGAAGGTGCAATGTATAGACTTTTATTCAGCAGATATTTATGCTTTTTGATAGAAATTACTGTAAAGTAGGTCACAGATGAAAGAGAAGAGAGATTTTATTGTAATGATAATGCTCTTTCAGAATACAGCACGCTGCAGGTAAGACGTTTCTTAATGTCTGCTGCATCGGTGCAGCTTTTATTAAAATGCTGTGATTCAGGGAATTTCTTTGAGCAAAATTTTACAGCAGGTAGATGGACTTATTCTATATTAGCCAATAATGTCATAGCTAGAAAGAGCTGAAAATTTTCAAACACAGTGGCATGCATGGGAAAACACAGTTGTGTTGAAACCCAGAATCCCCAGGAAACATGATGATTTCAGTGACATTTCAAAGGAAAAAAATGTAAACACCCATTTGGGTATGGCTGGAAGTTCTATTTTGGCACCATCAGAACAGAACATTTTTATTCATAGTCTAATAAAAATATTTCAACATTCAAAACATTCACATTCAAAACATTTCAGCATTCAACACGCAAAATTTGATTGCATCCAAATCTTTTTAAATTGTGATCTCATTCTGAGTCTTTAAATTATGGATCTTCCTGTGAAGACCTTCAGATTCTTGCTTGGTGCTCTGCAAGTGAACTGCATCTGGTTTGTGCCACATAGCTCAAGGCAGTGCCTGGAAAACCAAAGCTGACCCTTTAGCTAGGAACAGGCACTAAAAGCTTTGAGTTGAAAGCTAAACACACGTGATCATGAGCTGCTTCGCTGAAATGCCACCCAAACCTAGCACTGCCTAAGGAACCTTATTCTTTTTCCCACATTCGTAAGAAACATTTCTACTGCAATATCAGAGTGCAAACCCTGGATCAGCCTCTACTTTGCAAGGTTTTACCAGATTAGCTATTTTGGTTGAGTGTAGGGCAAGACAATTCTCTCAGTCAAGACTGTAGAAAATTTGTAGAAAAAAAATGTTGTTGTGGTTGCAGAAAAAACCCACCTCTGTTGACAGAGTGCTGCAGGCTTGTCCTCATTGCTGGCGTGGCCTGAGGCCAAAGACCAGGGCCCCTCCCTTTCTGTGCCTTACATCACTGAGGTTGGATCAGGCCACCAGCTTCTGGTAAGTATATAAGCTCTCTCCAGAAACGGGGCCAGAATGTCCTTTTTTCAAGTAGTCTGGGTGGAACAGTGGTAAGCTCAGCTAAAATTCTTGGGGAAACCGGTGTTGCAATAGCAGCAGAAAAACCCTCTGCTCACACCTGCTGGGGTTTTGGAAGCCCAGCTCATGTAGCCAAGACCCTGCAGAACAAGTCAGATGTGATATGACCACATCCCAGACCTGGGATTCTGCTCAGTCCTTTGTAGCACCTTTCCTTATGACCAGCGTGGGGTCTCTTCCTCTAGTCCACTTTGTGTTTCTTCAACTTCACCTACTAGCACCCAGCCAGTAGCCTGTTTTGCTGTCAAAACCCAGCTGAAGGTGACGCTGCTGGGAACTTATTAAGCTCATCATTACAGGACAAATGTCAAAAACTTGAAGGCACCAGTCCAGGCAACCAACCTAGGACCACCGTGCTACAAAAATGTAGGCACACAATCTCTGCTCCAAGCAAGCGAGACCATCCCCAGTTCTGGGAGAGCAGACAGCCTGCAAGGAGGAGAGCATCCAGAACAAGGTGGAACCGCTGTCCTCGAGGAAGGGGAGCCCGCTTGGCATGCCTTATCCCATCCTGATGGGTGCAGGCAAGAGGGTACAGAGCTCCAGCCTGAAACCAGGTGTGAGCAGGGACTGACTCATGTGTTAAATAGCAAAGGCCTCAGGAGTTTGGGTTCATCCTAAAGTGGATGGTGGACATTTCTGATTTCTCAGACATCTGTGAGAGCAAAACCGTCTCCATCTGGGTGTTCCTCAGGGGGGTTTCTGCTCCAAGACCTGTTCCTGCTACAAGAAGGTCTCTGTGCCTGTGTGGCTATAGCATGCATCATCGGCATGTCAAAAGTAAATGTATTTAAGAGTAAATCCTCTCCTACTGTAGGCAGTACAGAGTTTACCTACTTCTAACTGCATGGTCTGGGATAGCAGTTGGTGAGTTAGTTGTCCTTTAATTTACATGAACTTCAATGCCAAGGGCATGCTCATTATCCGACAGGGTTGGAGCAGTAGCTGGGTCCTCAGCTGGGGAAGCACTTGTTGGCAGTGCTGGAAATAAGTTGAAGCACTCTGCAGAAGGGAGGGAGAGGGAAATATGCCAGAAGCAAGTAGAGTGCAGGAGACAACGATTATTGGAGACAGGCAGTTTGGGCTCCTTTAGCACCTTCTCCCTTCACAGTAAATCCAATGCTACCTCAACATTTTTATGCAAGTTTTCTTATTGCTAATCTAAATTGCACAGTATGGGTCTATGACTGCTCCCACACAACAGAGCTATTTACTTTGAGCTAGCAAAAACATATACAGCCCCCACCTCCAATTGCTACAGCCTGAATCCTTAGACAAAATGAGAAATACAGCCAGAAATTACTAAATAGCTTGTTTGGTTGGGGTTTGGTTTTGTTTTTTAAAGTGACTGGATTCCCTTCATTTTTTTTCCTCAGTTCTACAGATTCTTCTGAACTGCAGAGCCAAAAGGCAGCCATGCAGGCCCACATACCACAGGAACAAGAGAGCCACCAAGAGGGATGTTTTGACAGCTAATGCTGAAATTACAACAGCAACCGCTTCGGTTTGCTTTGAAAAACCCTAAGCAGTGTTTATACTGAAAAAAGCATAGGTAGTCAAACCAGCAAGTCTTTCCTAAAACATCTAAGTCGTTGCTTCATTTATTAATCCACTCAAGACTTCAAGTAACAGAAAGCATATATGTCTTGATGATCCTTGATAGCTGTGTAGGACTCAGATGGAGACCATCCAGCCAATACCACCCACATAGTGGCTGGGGCAGAAAGACGAAGGCAGCAAGCCATCTTCAGGGCCCCTGTAATTCATAATCAAATTAAGGTTTTCACTGCAAGCAATAGAGTGGGAACATGTCCCTGCCCTCACCTTTCACAGATCATCAGCTTTCATGGATGGTTGGTGGCAGCTGTACAAAGGATGCCCAGTGCAGAAGTAAGGTGCCTAATCCCCATCTTTGGCTTTCAAAACACTTCTCTGCCTCTCTCTTCCTAGAGACCAGGACTCATTAGTAGGTGGAACCTGTATCCTCCCATGTATAGCCAGGGCCACTTATGCTTCCACATTTTTGTAGAGGTACCCTTTATTTTTCATATATTTCAACACGTTATTCCACCAGGTGATTAACTAAGTTTTCTTTTCCAAACGACAATATACCTTCAAGCTGAATAGCTGGGAGAAAATATCATTCTGTGCCATGACCAAGTGATTCACAGGGCCAGGATTCAGAGGGCTGTTTCTGAGCTGGCATATGCCAACACTGCACTAGGGGAATTTAAGGGACCTCTGTGGCATTACTTGCAAATACCGCTGGTGGAGTGAATCAAAAGCACGTTGCAGAAAATGCTTTTAGCTATTGAAACAAAGATGTATTTGTGACCCATCACCAGAAATAAGTAGGCTTGGTTAGTCAGCTGGGTTTGCATGGGTTCTTTGTTGGAGTTTGTTCAACTTGAGCATTAAAAACAAACAAGCAAACCAACAACAACAAAACAACCCACAAGAAAATGATCAAATGGTTCATTATAAGACAGAGGTGACAGAGCTGGACAACTGCTTCAATGCTGTCCCCTGCAATAGTAGGTAGAGACTAATGGTGGCTGTTCAGTGACCTTTATAAAATATATTTGGCCAGAGAGAAATTCCTAGCTGGTGAATGTTCATGTAAAATAACACTCTGACTAAATTCAAATTGAAAACACAGCAGGAGGCAACTGTAACTGCTAAAAAGGCTCAGACGTCCCCCCGATGCACCCCAAGGGGGACAGAAGCACTCTGGGAAGTCGCCATGGAGAACCGTGGGCTGGTTCCCGCCTGTTAACATACCATGTCCCACAAAACCCCAACATTTATTTTCTTTTTTGAAAGAAAAAAAAAACAACAACCACAACACCCACACATTTGTGACAGGTTAGAATATGGAGTTACTGCAACGAGCTGGCTCTTGCGCAATGATGCCTGGGCCGGGCGATGGCCCATGCTGCCATGCCTGACCACTGAAGAGCTTGTTCTGCCTCCAGCTACTGAGCTTCATTTCTGCTACACTTCATATGCCACCTAGTGGCTTCCAGAGTGGGAAATACCTCATTAAACGTGACTTTCAGACACGCTGGTTCTGCCAGTTTTTCCACGTCTCAACCTCGATATTGAAGAAGCAAGCTGAGGTGTAGCATGCTACAACGCACTCCCAGCACCACTGCAAACCTCCCCCTCGACGGCCCGTCCCAAGAGCCACCTCTCATCAGCCCCAGCAAGTCCTTGTTCCTCATTGCACCCTCAGAGACCCCCCCCAAGAAATTTCTGCAACTGTGGGCTTTGCTTACAGCTGTCTCCTGTTTGCCCATCATGTTCAAAGCCTTCCCAGACCCCGACCCCCGCTTTGGCTGCCCTCCTTACCCCTCTGTCCCACCACCTTAACCAAACATCTGGTGGAGAAGAGGTGGTACATTTTACTTTCAAGCATTCAGTGATGGCAGATAATTCCCACAAAATTTGCAGGTTAGTTAAAATCCAAGTTTTTCAAGAAAAAAATTAAACCAGAACAGTTTAAAATGGTCTTCCCCTTTCCCTCTTGCTAGCTTCTTACAGGGGCCAAGGAGGATTTTGTTGTTCAGCTCAACAGTTAAATCAAAATTTAACTGTTGAGCTGCTAATTTAACTGTTGAGTGCCCTACAGACATTTTCATTCAGACAAAAGAGGTAACACCATAGCCTTGTGGTTAGGCCATTTCCCCAAGAAACAGGAAGTTTTGGTTACAAGTTATGTTTTGTCTCCAAAAGAGTTAATTCAATTAGTCTTGCTCCCTTCTCAGCACAGTGGCCTAACCACTGTGTTAATAAATACCTCTGTGCCTCTATCAGCCCCTAAGTGCTGCCAGCAAAGTGAGATGATGGCTGCAGAAGAGGTCAATGGAAACCCCTCGAGGACTGCCAGCATCACGGTCACTCGGATGAGCCCAGATCCAGCCAGGATGCCTTGTCACGGGACACAGAGCACATGTTTGCAGTTAGGAAAGGAAGAACTTCATCACCATTAAATTTGGGCAATGGGTGTCCAAGTCACTCCGGGCAAAGAAAGGATCTGGACCTGATCCTTGTTATCTCCAGCACTTGCATTTGGCAGAGGCAGCAATAAAATAGAAGCCACTTTCCCCAAACGTTCATTTCTTGTCTTTCATTTCAAATGCTTGAAAACTGAATAGTCCATGTTGAAAGTGCCAGATGTTTCTTGTTTCTGCAACAAACTCTTTGACTTTTCTGAGAAAAAAAACAAACAACAAAACCAAACCCAAAGCAACTCTTTCAACATTTCTGAAATGGTTTACCATTTTTTCCTTTCAGACCATTTGGTGAAATTACTTTGTGTTTTTGAATGACCACTGCCAGGCTTTACCACGGACAACAAAGAACTGTGCTGACATCCCTAAAATAATTTCTCCCCTCACAATGTAGGCAAGCAGAATACATATAGCAATTGCCCAGTATGAGAGGGAGAAAGTGTTCCTTTTTCGCCTCTTCTCCATTCATTTTTTCTCCTCCTTTTTTCCTACATTATGATATGCTAAGGGCCTGATCTTGTATTCTGGGACTTTTAGATGAGTGCCAGAAAAACAGGCAGAAAGTGAGGAAACATCGTAGAAAGATCCTTACAGTGCAACCTTTCCTCTTTCTCCTGCCTTTTCTAAACTACTTCCCTATCCAGCCACACTTTGAGTTACTGTCTCCTCACAGTCAATTTAATTACTCAGTCCTGAAAGACGGAAGATCTTCAAGATGCACCCTTCTTCTTGAAGCAACGCGTGCCTCAAGCCATTAGCTTCTTAATCCATGGCCCCTGCCTCTGCGTTGTATGGCAATCTGTTTGTACAGTGCCATGGGCCTCTGTGCCACTATATATAAGCAAGTGTAAGCATCAGTTTGTCTTCTCATCATTTAAAACTCTCAAATGCTGAACCTTTCCATGTTTCAGGGGCATTATGCTTTTAGAGTATCAGTCCCCCAGCACACAGGTAACCCTCTTGCTTTCTCCCGCATTTTTCAAGATTGTTTTATCCAAATAATATCTATGTACATATTTGAACTGGCATTTGAATCCATTTTTGCTGTTTGAATTCAGGTGCTGACCTTAGGTGCTATGCATCACCAGACCCCAAAGGCTGCGAAAAATGGCCCTTCCCTTCAACAATGGGTTCCTCACCATGATGAAGGCAATGCGGGTAAACTTATGCCACGAACCACTGCCCTGGGGCTTGGAGAATCAGCTTCACTGTGCAAAATTCACGCAGCTGTACTTTATCAGTTAATAGCCATCCGGGTGGTGATGTCTGTGCAGAGGAACCGTGGAGCAAACCCAGCTGGAGACCCTGTGCAGGGCAAGAAACAGCAGAGCCCGGGCAGCAGGAGGGGAGGAGACAAAACTGATTTTAAGTCCAGCCTGCTGTAGGAAAGCCAAGGAAGCGGAGACGTGTGTGCGCTCAGCAGCTAGAGGGCAGGCTCATTTTTCCTTTTAAACTTGGTAAACACTTCCTTGAGGCTGCAGTGACTTTCAGAGTACTTAACAAAAGTGACGAAGCTGTAAAGTCACCCAGGGCTAATTGGAGAAGTCTTCTGTGTATTAATTTGGGGAGGGAAAACAAAACAAAACAAAAAATCACGGATACACAAAACTAATGGTTGCTATAAAAGGCTCAGCTTTTGCCAGCCGAGCCTATTTCTGACACAGCGGAGGGGCAGGAATCATGTCCAAGATGGGAATACTCCACAGATGTGGCCACGTCTCATTGCAAACACCCTGCAAAGAGCACATATTGGCCTCCCGGGCTTCCATGACGGGAAAAACTAATTGAAAGGGTTTACAAATAGCACTCATCAAAGCACTCCAGGGGAATAACTTCCTTTTTCGTTTTGGGTTTTTTTTCCTTCCTATTCAGAAAAGTACTCACGAGATGAGACAACATGCGAAGCAAGCTAAGCAGTCTCTGTAGAGCTTGGTCTCAAGTGAGTTACGTACTCCATAGCACAATTTTTTCCATTATTTTCTGTGGCCATAAGACTCGGGAGCTTGGTTCAGGGTGGTGAGAGCAGCTGGAGCAGCTGGAGCAGCCGACCAGGCACCCGCCTGGTGCTGCTGTGTGTGAGGTGGCCAGGCTGGGAGCTGCCGCACCGCTGTGCGCCTGCTCCGATAGGCAGCTTTATGTCTTTAAGGGCAATTTCTCCTTCTTTTTCTTGCTTCTTAAAAAAGACGTTGAAAAATCAGCTGTCCTAGTAATACTCTTTGCAGTGGAAACACCCTTACTGAAGTATAAGGAGAGACTGCTTGCACTGCCTAGTATCACTGCTGTCCCACTGTTCATACAATCAACAGCTAGGCCAAGTAACACTACAAGTGGTGCCTGAAAATAAACATAATTATTATAAACGTTTTCAGAATCTCAGATGGAACAAGCCTGCTGTGAAATGTAAGCGCTTCTCCTGTTCCCAAACACACGTGTGCCGGAGGGTCTGCCAGGGTATCGTGTCAGAAGAAGGGTTTCATGCATGAAAGGCAAGTGGGAGAGAAACACCATGAAACCGCATGCCAAGAAAGGCGGGAAAAATAAAGGCCCCAGCCTGTGCAGCCCTGGGAATGAAGCTGCTGGAAAAGCCCAAAGAGGGCCTTTGGGCTCTGCATCAGCAGAAATCAAATTGCAACTGTGTGTGGCGAAAGGATCTCTCGTTAATTTTAAATTTCCTTATTTCTATAGGTAATACATTTCTATAGCTAATAAATTCTGCCCTTTCTCTCCCGTGGCTGCTGGTGAGTAGCAGGCCAGTGGGGGTTTGCCATGCTGAGGAAGCATCGCCTCTCAAGCCGTGCGAGGGTGTTGCCTGTCCCCTCTGCAGTGGGGACACCAGTCCCAGCCTTGGTGCCGATGGAGGAGTTAACACTGTGTTGAACAGGGGAAGGATTTGAAAGCTCCTGGCATACACTAGCTATGCACCCAAATAGCAGGCAGAAGCTTAAAAAGCAAACAGATATTTGGAGGCATTGTAGTTTTTCCCAACTTGCAGCAGTTGTCGTACTCCCTGATCCAAACAACCTCATGGGCACCCTTGATGGGCAGAAACATGGGGGAAACCCACCAGGGATGCAAGGCTTGGTCAGGACCTGGGCACTTCTGTGAGCCAAGCAGCAGCCAGAAATCAGGAAAGTCAGGATTGTACCCAGAGGTACAATCTATTGAAAAATAAAAAGCATGCTGCACTGGGCTGGAACATGATAGCCAGGCTTAACATAAATACAGCCCTTGATAGGCATAGTTACTCAGAAAATGGTTCTTTTCACCACACTTCCTCCCGCGTATCTGCGTATGCCAAATCATCATGGCTCTAGCATGGACATCTGATGCATGAGGTATTACTCATTTAAATAGAGAAAGGCTTGAAAGACATTTGGATTTGGATATTTAAGGTGCCATTAGAGGTCTGGAGAGACACCATCCCCAGGAATGGAGAAAGCCGTGGAAGTGCTCACCTCCTCCCTGTTCACCAGAAAAAAGGCAGAGGTTTCCGTGAAAAAGCACCAGCAGAAGACAAGAGGAGAGAGAGGTGTTTAAATACAGCTATGTGTCAATGCAGGCAGCTGGGAGAGGGTAGGCAGAGATGGAGCTGTGAGGAGACAGCCTGGTGGGAGGGCTGCCCGCTGCTCTCCTCTGCCCTGCCTTTCTCTTTGGATTATGCTCATGGCCACATTTCAAGTGACACAGTTAAAAAAAAAAACAAAAACAGAAACTTGATGGCAGCAGCTGCAGCAGCACCTGATTTCTTGGCAGGCTGCTGCTGCTGGAGAGCTGCTTCTGGCCCTGTCCTGTGGCTCAGGCGCTGCTGTGTTTGGATGACATTTTATCTTCCTGGTAGCTTTTGCCTCGAGGCTGGTATGGCTCCAACTTGCTTTTGCATTTTTTTTTTTTTTAGGGGAGTATAAAGCCCGTTCTACATGTGTAAGGTCACATCTGATGAAGAACAAGCAAGGATCATCACATGGCACATTTATTTTTCTTGTTTAACAAAAGTGTAAAACCAAGCCATGAATGGAACGGGAATATTTCATCCTGAGCTGTGCGGATGAAAGAGATGCAAAAGCAGAAGTAGGATTAGAAGGCAAACCTACCAGCCGTCACAGCCAGCAACAAGGCCCATCCTCAGATTTAACAATTTTGTTATAAATAGCCCTGGTCCAAGCCCTCACCTAGAAATGCAGGAAAATTAAGCTAAACTGGTGGTCAGTGAACAAATTTTCCCTACTCCCCAATACAAACCCAATGACAAACAAATAGTATGTTTCTTAAAGAGGAAAAAAAAAAGGAAAACCGGCCAGGCACCTAAGAGGGTGCATTGCGGGGAGCAGCTCCTCCTGCTGCTGCTGCTTGTCACGGGCGCCTGCCTGGGGTCTCCCAGAGCCAGCACCTTTGCTTAATGCTTGATATTGGCTCCAGGACCCACATGGAGTTCAGCTGCACGGAGACCTGAGACGCCTCTTGCTCGAGAGAGGAAGTGCCACGGCAGCTGCTTCTTTTTCTCACATTTACCAAAACGTCTCTTACCTTGAGCGCCCTGCTCCTTCGTTTGCAGCCTCTCTTGCACACTGGAAGCCCTTGCTGGCAGGCTGGCATGGCCATTTGCTCCAGGGACACTGAGACAAGGTTAGAGAGACAGGTCCATGGCTGAGGTGTCTGCTATATATTCTCCACTTCATGATATAACTCCTTTCGACCAGAAATACCTCTAACATAGCAGAGCACCACCAAACACAATGCACCTGCCTGTTGGTCCTTCTCACTTCTCTCTTCTACCCCATCAGATCTCCATGAAACCACCCTCCTTTGTGGGGGTCCCTCCTCCCACTGCATCCCAGGGCTGTCCCCTGCCCTGTGCAATTGGTCATGGGGACACAGCACTGCTGCCCCTTAGGCTGCCTCCCCCCGCCAGCTCCTCACCATCTGCACTGCATGGGGGAGAAGCCGGGGAGCAACGCTGGCAGCAGCAGAAATTATCGACCCAGAGTGATTGCAAAACCACAGCAGAAAATTCACTTGCTCTGAATGTACAAGGTCCAAGACCAGAAGCTGTGTGTGCTGAAATCTGCTGTTTAAGGGCAGGAGAGGTACAAGGGAGAGAAGAAAGCCTGTTGCCAAAATGCTTTAAAGCAGTGCCCAAAAGGCCAGCTACCTAAATGCAAGTTTATTTGTGCCTCCACAACCCAATTTGCCCTTAATCTCTACAGAAGTGGCACCAGGAGTACTCAGCCCATGGGCACTAGAAACTGCTCCCTAGGCTTTGCTATTTAAAAAGGTCTTGTTTCCTCACCAAAGAGCAAACACACAATAGCTATTTGCAGTATACAATCCCATGCAAAGTTGAGGTCTGGGTTGCAACCTACTGCAGGGCACGTCAGCAAGGTGAGCATCACCACCTCTCCCTGCTCCTTCTCACTTTGCTCAGCCTCAGCTGAAGGAAATACCCTTCCTCTACTGTTTGCACCAGCAGAAGGCTTGTATATAAAATACCTCCTCCTGACAGCAAAGGCCAGCTTTGGACTGATCCTCCCAGTTCATTCCTGCAAGCCAAGCTGCTGGAAACAACTTTTTGTCAGGATTCACCAGGGCAGATGCAGACCAGTATTAAAGGAGACGCAAAGCCTCCTTGTGCCTCCTCATTTGATCCCACTGCATGGTGTTCCCCAACTCCCCACCCCCCACATCTCAGACAGCATCCCTCAAAAATGCATATAAAATGACAACAGCAGGACACTCATTTTTAGCAAACTTGTCATTGATTATAACAAAACAATCTGCTAGCCCAGAGCCCTCGGTGGGATTACACATGCACATCCACAGAAGAGGAATGAGAAAGAGCTGACAGAGCAGTTGCCTTTATAGTCATCTCCCAGATGGCCGAGATGCTGGATGGTTTAGCAATTCACTGCACAGAATTCCTTATAATAAAGAAGAGGGACCGATGTCTCCCACAGAGAAGCAGGGGAGGACCCGGTGGTAGATACAGGAGTCGACCCATGCTCTCAGTAGCGCATTTGTGACCCAGCCTGGCAGGGCGTCGCATGAAAGGAGCTACACCTTTGTAGTCAGGTTCCTGGTAATACAAAGCTTCACAGGCAAAGATCGAGCTGAGTCCAGTTGAACCACAGCTTGCTCAGGCTGTTTGCGATTTATTTACAACACAGATCCTTTTAATAAATCGCAGCTGTGCCCTCGCTGGCGGCAGATCTCCCATGGCTGCAGCGCACGCAGAGGCGCAGCACCCAGCGATGGCAGTGCTGCGGGGAATGCTGTGGACACAGCCAGCTCTTTGGCTGGGACAGCTGCTCTCACTGCACTCATTTCCAGCCGTCCGACACAGTGTACACAGATTTCCCCTGTGGTAGGGAGCACTGCCGGGTAGCAGGATCAATCACACCCCTGTCTAGCAGGTTGTTAAGGCAGGAAGGTTTCCATTAAGTCAGCAAGGGTGTTAATTTATAGCATGTTTGCTACTTCTCCCCAAATACTCTTCCAGATGAGAGCTCGCTCCCTCACGCTTGTTGCACGCTAAGGGCAAAGATTAACAAGCATTTTGTTTAACTGCAGTGGTTGATGCAGTCCTTCACCCTTCCCACCCTCCACTGTGGGCTCCTGGCCTCCACTTCAGGTTGAGCTGCTGCTCAAACTGCGCCAGAAGATTTGTCCCGTTGAAATAAAACCTAAGGAAAACATATATATGTATACATTTTTTTGGGCTAAGAGTGGCTATTTATGGATTTAGTGGTGCAAATGACTTAGAGCATTGCAAATGCAAAGCCAAATTTTGCAAAAACTGCTGTTTGGACAAGCTCTAAGTTATTGTGTACCAAGAGCTAATCATTAGTGGAGTCTGAATATACCAACACAGAGCTACTTCCCCACCCACAAATGCTATGAATTTTGTCAGCTTTTTGATACCAAAAAGATTTGCTTGGAGTTGAACAACCGAAGGTTTAATATTGGACTGAGGGCAACAAAACTAACCAGCAATGGAATGAATAATAAATGTATAGAGCATTATTACTTTATAGTTTGGGGAAATACAATTACTTACATCACATATGCTATAGGAAATTTCTATTAATTTCATCTAAGAGGTGAGATCACTGGTTTCTAACAAAATACTTTAAGAGTACAAACTTAACACATAACAAGCCATGCTGCATTTACATATTTGCAGCAAGGATCATGAGAATTACCCAATAAAAAGAATGGTTTCAGCATAACTCATTGGCCTGTACCAGTTCAAGTCACTCAAAGGGTTTTAGTTTTTAGTGTAGTGTCTTTTCATTGTTACAAAACTTTAAAGAAAAGATAATACCACTCAGGTCTGAGATGGACTTGAATGACTCTTGGACTACAAAGAGTCAAGGGATTCTGGAGCTGTACAATGCCACCAGGCACTCGTTTCCACTGTTTTGCGTTTGGAGAGCTGCTTACATGACATACAGTGACATGACATACAACGGTATGGTGACATTGTGCTTGTTCCATACAAGTAAAAGGCAACAGAGAATTAGGTCCACTTTTATCCAGAAAGACATGTTCAATCCACTGCTTTTGTTCCAGTTTGTTGTGCAAATGCAGATGTAGGTAATGGGTACTAAGCCTGCAACAGCAGCTGTTGGAAGCCTGTACTCAAGAGGAGACAAGTCAGCAAGAAATGAAAACAGAAACTAGACTACATATAATAGTGATCTCTTTTTTGCATGACACGAAGAGATTAACAAATGACAAGCTCTCTAAGCCCACTAATAAAGCTCCTAGAGATGGAAAACATAAGAAAATGTCTATATGATTTGAATTGCTCTTACATTTGCAATAGCCAGAAGCAATCCCCAAAACAAGAACAGAAAACCACCAGACTTCCTTTGGTGAAAAGGGTAATGGTGTTCCTAATAAATTCCTATTTCACGTGCCAAATATCAGCCAAAGAAAGGGGTTTTGACTACTTAGTAAATGCTTGAAAGCCTGAGATTACTACAGAAAAGCTGGCACAGCAGTAGCTGCTGACAGTTGCTAGCGGAAGTCATTGCAACACCAGCCCTTGTCCCTCTTTCTATTGCAAAGCCATCTTACATGGGCCTGGATAAAATCAGTCATTTGTTCCGAGATCAGGGTGTCTCATTTGCATTGACACCCTTCTTCTCTCAGGGGTGGGAGTTTCACAGCAGGAGGCAACACCACAGCATCCTTCCCTCCCCGGATATAGAGCTGGTCGGTGTGTTCTCAAAAAACACTGTTTGTACAGGGTCCCATCTCTACCCGCTTGTGCCTTGTGCAAAAATACCTAAATTCAGTGCTTAGCTGTTAAAAACGTAAGGGCTGTGCTAGGGAAAATTTATTCCATAGGTACAGCTCTGGGTCACACTGCCAGAGCTCCTCAGACAGGAGCAATCCAGCAGGTACCAGGACTCTCCTGCCACACGAGTGCTCTGTGAGACAAGGATGACAGCCATAAACACCTCCTGCAAAAAGAGTGCACCTTCTATAGGCAACATCTCCCATTCTCTTCTGATCCCATTAATAACGTGAAAAGCAGCATTGTCTCTTGAGAAAAAGCATTTGTATCCTTTGCACTAGAGAATAGGCAGCAGAAGGTGGCAGTTAGCAAG
Source organism: Recurvirostra avosetta (assembly GCA_004023745.1). NCBI lineage: Eukaryota > Metazoa > Chordata > Aves > Charadriiformes > Recurvirostridae > Recurvirostra > Recurvirostra avosetta. Next base: position 701,355 of record SAYO01033430.1, read on the forward strand.
GCCTCTCTGTTGTCCTCCCTGAAGCAGAGTAGAGAGCATGTCTTGCTAGCACATAACTGAGAAGAAGCCCAACCCCTGAACAAGACATCCCTGGTCTGCAGGAGCAATGCTGTTCCCTCCTGCTGCGCAGAGTAGCATCACCGCAATGAGTTGTGTTACACCATGCAGAGAGAAGAGAATTGCAAGTGGAGAATTACGGTGATAGTGCCTGGCTGGTCTGTAAGGCATGGCTGCGTTTGAACATGGTTATGAGCAATGATGTTGGGCAAATCATAAAAAACATGAGCAGGCTATGGGAGGTCTGCTCAGACCTGCATCACCTACCTCAGGTGCTCAGAGATGTGTTCAGGTCTGTAGTATGGACCAGTCTGAAGGGAGGGAGGAAAAACCACACCGTCCCCATGAGAAAAATGACTGCAAAAGACCATAGATATTCCCACATGGAGGAGAAGCAAAGGTCTGGAGCCAGAAGCTGGAGTCAGTGGTTGCCACATGCATTTTTTGGAATTGCACAGACCTATTGAAAGTTTTGTATGTTGTGCAAAAAGGATGTGGCAATTTCTGAATGCTGTTGAAGCCAGCTCTAGTTTCCAAATTAACTCCTTGTCTCCCTAACCTTTTCCTTAGAGACAGATCGCTTACAAATCCTTGAAAACAAGAAAAGGTACAAAGGTACTACATTCTACTTTTCAACGGGGAAGCCTGACCAGCCGGTTAATCTCTAAAAATCTTGATCCTGCTTAAAATTGCTTCCAGTGGTGGAATCCCATGTTATTGCTTCTGTAAGGCTTGACTTTGCCAGGGCTTCCACAGACTTGGGTTGTCTAGGGGATGAAGATGCTGCATGATCTCCTGTTCTTTACTGGTGGAAGTAAGTAGTGTTGAAAAGTAGAGTTTTCAGACTGACTATGCTCCTTCTTGAAAAATCAACACCACTGGGAGACCACTGGCTCCTTATGAAGTTCCTTCCATCATGGATCATCTTAAAGCTTGTTGGAAATGGAAGGTATTGCAGCCCTATTCATTCCCATTAAACAAAAGGGAACAATTAATGTCTTTGATGGAATCAACTATCCGGAACAATAGGAGCCACCATCCAAAACACAGGCATATGATGCAAGTCTTCTGAGAGAGCTGAGCTATGCCGGCAAAACGCATTGCCGGGTATTGCCTGGTAGTACAAACTGCATGAACCACTGGCTGGAAAAGAGCTTGGAGCTGTGAGCAAAGTGTTTCCTCATGTTAAGCAAAGAAGACAGTGCCTGTTCTTTGTAAACAAACAGCTAGGTTTTGAAACAATCCTGAAACTAAAGAATTAAATGAAACAATCCAAACTTTGGCTAACAACTAGGGTCAAAAAAGGATAATAAATCCTCTTTTTCCTGTTAACAAAACCCACAACTGTATTTCTAAAGCCTTCAAAACATAAAAATGACATCACGAGTAATTTTGAAAATTCTAAATGTTACTTCAGTTCCCTGGCAGGAGCATCCTATCCTGTCCCTTCTCCCCACAGTGTCTCTCACAACAGACCTTGCAGCAGGGACGGCCTCCCTCTGGGCACCAAGGGTTTGGTACGACTCCGTTTGCCACGATTACAACCATTTGGCAAAGCAGAGTGCTGGTAGTGTCAGAGAATACGAAAGAAAGAGTATGGCTTTTCTGGGTGGTGTAGGCTGCAGATGACAAATGTGAAGGATGATGGTTCCAGGTGAATAAATCTGAAGGATACTGTGAGTCCTCAGAGTGGGGAAAGCAAGGAAAGGGCAGAAAGGTTAGCAGCAGAGGAAAGCCAGAGCAGAGCACTGCAACAGGAGGTGAGCAGGGAGGTGACAAACTTTAATGACAACACAGGGTTACTGGTAGCAAAAATGAGGGCAGATGGTGAAGAACTCAGGGAGAACCTTGAGAGACAAAGTGACCCGCCCATATAATAGAAAATGAAATGCAGTCTAGACAGATACAAAGCAAAGAATGCATTGAGGGAGAAGCAACTCCAGCTTTATGTATAAAACATGGTCTCTGTGCTCACTCAGGGAGACCTTGGTAGACACTTTCTTGAAAATATCAAATCACTGCTCAGTAACAGTCAAACAACAAATGAATGTTAGGGATTTCCAGGAAAGGAAAAGCCAGTCAAATAGCCAACATCACTGTGCCTCTGTATAAGTCCATCTTTCACTCACACCTTGAATACTCTGTACAATTCTTACCTCTCAAAAAGGTTACAGAAGAGCTTGAAAAGCTTCAGGGAAGAGTAACAGGATAAGCAAAGGTGTGGCCCAACTTCTCTACAAGGAACAGTGCAGGAGAGTGGGGCTTCTCAAGCTGGAAAAGAGATGTGATGGGGGACACTGTATGCGGGAAGTTATGAAATCATTAATAACAGAGATAGAAAGGCTAGGGATCAAGTGTTTATTGTGTCTCCAGGACAAGAATGAGGGACCAGCTAACAAAGCTGGTAGAAGCCAAGTTCAAAGCAAACAAAAGGAAGACGTTTGTCATGCAGCTGGAAGTGGCCCTGCCAAGGAGGTGCTTTCCAAAGCACGCTGGGATTGCAAGGAGCTTACATGTTCTCCCAAGTATTTGGAGGTGTCCATGCCACAGACAAACCACAGCAGGTTCCGGAAATCCTCTCAGCTGAAAATAGCTGGAAGCTACAGTAGTATTAAGGGAGAAATGATAGATACATTACTTCTGTTGTTAATTTTTCCTAGGAGTTTGCTTATGGCCACTGTTGGGTTGGATGGTCTAAACCAGCACAGCTGTTCTTACCTGGAGTGAAACAGGTGAGATAGGACTCAAGTAAAGAGGGGGATCCCAAAGGGAGCAAAGGTTTCAGTGTGCAGCGAAGCAGGAGGTGAAGTCAGGGGTTTGGGTGAAACTGGCACAGTTAAACTGCAGCCTAAAAGCGTAGATAAGGAGGCAGGAGAAAAACCACAATTTCAACTCCATCAATGCTCAGGCTGAGCCCAGACATGCCCTGCTGCAAGCAGGAGCAAAGCTTCCACTGACTCCAGCAGATCAAGCCCTAGAGACATAGAGGCAAGCAGGCAAGTGAGGAGTTTCAGGGTCAAAGAATATCTCCAAGGTATCAGGAGACACAGCACAGGTGAGTCTGTACAGGCAGAATTTGCAATTTATCTGTGTTTGTTATCTATCTGCCAGATCCAAACGGTTTCAGTCCTGATCAGATCCAAGTAAATTTGGAATTTAAAGATATTCCTTTGCAGAGTCTGCATGATCCTAAATAATAACTACTCTGTAGGTATTGCCCACAGCACAGTTATTTTTTAAATCTTTTTAACAGACATTTTGAAATAAGCAGCATTGCCTCTACTTCACTCCAAATGTGATATAATCCGGTAGTGAGAAAGTTACAGAGTCGTGGCCCCAAGGCAAGGTGCAAAGCCCCCCGAAAGGCCAATAGTTTCAATTTTCCTTCATTAAGGGTATGCAGATTTAAGAAATATGGTCTCAAAGTGTTCCTTTTAAATGGAAGGAACCACTATTCGTTAGTTACCCAAAGCCCTGGTTATTGCATCAATCAGCAAAATAAATATGTTTCTTCCCAGAACTGAAGAATGCTTCACATTCCAGTGGACATTCCTAAATATCACGATTATCTCTCGTACAGACAAAAATCATTTCCGGTAATGACCTTAAAATTAGCCTTTCCTGTTTTGTGGTTGTTTTTTTCTGTAGGACTGATCTCGGTTTGTTTGGTTTCTGATTCCCACATACAGTTTCTCAATAAATGCTCACATTATGGTCAGTATTTTGAGAGAAGAGTCTTTTATTCTTTCAGCTGAAGTATACAGCTTTTCCTTGGAGTGCTGAAAACAAAATCATTTTACGCAGCTGATCTGATTAACTGGGTTAAACTAGAAATGTGCCAAATTGCTCTGCAGACATGGCACAGCCACTGACCTGCACCGAGGCTGGAAATCGTTCCAGGCTGTGACGTGCCATGTCTGTTCACGTCAGCTGTGCACTGGGAAATGCACAAAGGAAGTGGCTTGCTGAAAAATGTCCTTCAGCTTAGGGCTCAGAAAGATTCCTGTAAAACATATTGCTTGGGAGGAGATCAGCCTCTTGGACCCAAGGAAGAGTAACGTAATTTCTCACACAATTTGTTAGGATTTCTCAGTTTTCTTCCAGTGTACCTAGGACAGCACGCACAGATGGACAATGCAGCATCTTTAGGAAAAGCTTTACAGACACTGCCCCATTCAGCCCACCTGGCCCTGTTACTCAGCCTGATGCCACTAGCCCTCAGCAACTCAGGTTGTTTCTTCTTTTCACTGTTAAGATTTAAAAAAACAACCCTAGTTTGCAGTTATTTGGCTCTGACACTGTAGTTTGACATCTCTGAGTGTACCTTTGTATCATGTTTGCTCCCCTGTGTGCTGCTCAGATACCCACTTTGCAAAGCTGGGCATCTGCGCATAGACCACACCTTGGTACCCACTGTTCAAGGATGCATTTTGGCAGCAGGAGGTTGCAGTGATGGGTCTCACCCAGCTTTTCAGGATCCGTCCTCCTGTTTGTCTTCCTTATCACATCTGCTCCTCTTGCACATGTTCAGTGGGAGGGGAAGCTGGCATGCGAAGACAGATGTTTGGATGAAGAGCAGACCTACCCCAGTGCAGAGCCTCACAGTCGCTGAGGACATTGCCTAACAGAGTTTTTGTTAACAGTTAGGAATGAGGAGCTTCAGAGCTCATCCAGGCTGTAGTCCGGTGAGCACTTTCTTTTGAAAGGAGTCTCTCCCGTCTGTGCTTTCAGTCTATTTTTGTGCTGTTTTCATGTCATGCCATCACAAGCCAACATGCAGCTGCACCATGAACTGGCCTGGGGAACTAATCTGGTGGAAAACTCACCCAGCTAAAAGGAAAAAAAAAAAGAAAAAAAAGAAGTTATTTTCCAGCCAGCTCAGTTCTCTGATCTCACTTACCACATGGCAGCACTAACAGTTGTACCAGCACCAGGGAGGTAACCTCTTGCTGCAGCTGTGCTGACTGCTGCCGAATCTTCCTCAAGCAGCCACCCAAGCCTTTGCCCCACGGACACGCTCCACAACAGGAATTGGTTTTTCTCATTTCATTTCCACTACTCGGGTAATTCTATCTTGTGTAGACAGGCAATGACACATGGATGCCCAGTGTGTCGTTTGAGGAGGTCTTGTTAGAAAGCTCACATGGGGCAGGGTCTGCCAGCAAAGGCAGTAGGAGAAACATTTCTCTGAGTGCTTCTTGCTTCACTTCTTGCTCTCATGCCCCCTTGGGGAATTTAAGTAAATAGTTCATATCAGCAAAGTGTTTTGGTAGTTTCCCCCCATCTGCTCCCCGTTCCTGTTCACCAGTGGATGGAAGCAGCATTGTCCCCTGCCTTGAGACCTCCGGTCCCAGAGAAATTGTTTGACACTAAATTACTTCCCTTTTAGCACAAATTACTGGGTGGAAACAAGAAGCTGGTAACATGTGACCCACTTGCCACACACTACAGCTCTGTCTGTTAATAGATGTGACCTTTGTGACTAATGCAGCACTGGGAGGTACTGGGAGGGTGCATTAAATCCCTCCCTCCAGCACAGTTGTCATTCTAATCATCTCGTCACCCATCCAAATGAGGAAGCTGCAGTTTCAAAGCCTGCCAATTCCTGCAAGACACACAAAATGCTGGATTGGGTCCAGAAATCAGCCAAAGGACGAGGGGTTGGGGCCAGGAGGTCACAGCAGAGGTCAGCCCTGTGCTGCACCGTCCTCACGTCTGGAGCTTGGTCCCCACTGGGGTGGCAGCCCCACCACTGCCCTCGCTGTGCATTCAGCCTCCACCTGGGATGGGCGTCCCATGGCTGCATGACGCAGGGCTAATGGCTGCAATCACGCCATCCCAAGGCTCCGGCGGAGTCTCTTCCCGCCCTCTGCCCTCTGCCTGCAGATAACAAGCTCTGGGCTTGGGCACAGACTGGATGGTTTTCTGTTTGCAGAGCACGTGTGGATGCCAAGGGGCCTTGCAACATTTGAAGCGGCAGCTCCCAGTGAAGAAGAAGCATCACAATCAATTGAAACCACCCTGTAGCTGGACCCGAGGCCAGGAAGTTTTCTTTCCCAGGTCTTTGCCCTTGGTGATTCTGTAACAGACCTTGTTGTTTAACCCAGCGGGGTGCAAGGAGCCCCTTCCACTGCCCACACCCCTCAAACCACCACCAACCAACCAAATGTTCTCACCCATAACATCCCACACCATCACTGCGCCCTCCAGTCTCCCTCCCCAGGCCTCTTGCCCCTTCCCCAAAGACTCTTCCCCCCCATCATCCCTTAAACCACACTCTCCCTTCCTGACCCTTGTCCCAGCCCCAGTCCTTGCCCCATGTCCTTCCTCCCCCCATTCCTGGGACTTCCCCTTGCCCACCCCCTCCGCTCCCCGGGGGGCCAAGTCCTGCATCCTCGGTGCAGGACACACCTGGAGATGGGAAGGGAGGGGGCATGTCCCTAAACTCAGCCCCACGTCCATCCTTTGTGCAGCCTCGCGCTGAGTGCAGCCGTCTGGTTGTGGCCCCCCTGGGGGGGCATTTCTGTTTTCAGTGGCTGTGGGCCAGCACCAGGCCTAGGACACAGTCACAGGGACCATTTAAAGCAACAGGCCAGCGCTCCCTACAGACAGAAGGAACATCTACAATCTCATAGGTACGGAAAAATCAGCAGACAATGGAAACTTTTATCTCGGGTATCAAAGTGCATGGTCAGACAAGGTTGCATTCCCATCACGGAAATTTACAGGGAATTACCAGGCTGTAAATGCCAAATCTGGGGCACGTGAGGGGATCTGCATGTGCAATAGGCAGAGGACACACAAGCAAGAAGAAGGAAACAGGGAGACAGGGCTGTACCCTTGTCCTGAACTTCCAGATAACGCTAACAAGACAAGCCTGGGGACAGCGGGGGAAATCCCCACGGGGCTGGTGTGCCGGTGAGCGCTTCCTGCTGCAGCGCGCTGGGCCAGCACACCAACGGCCACACCGAGCGCAGGGGCAAAACAGGGCTTAGAATAATTTTGCCAACAGCATTAAAGCTATGGTGGGGATGGACCCCACCATCCTCAGGGCAAGATCTGCCGGGCAGGGAGTCGTCCTGTTTCTCAATGCTTACCTGTCCCTCCTGCGTTTCATTCATGTACAGTGAATTTGCTGCCTTTCATTGACTCGTGGTTGTTCTGCTGTGAATTTCCTCATTCGTTCCTTACTCAGCTTTGCAGATATTGTCCCCTTGCAAGAACTGTCATTTAAATAAGGAACGAAAAACCTATGGAAAGCTACAGGTGGAACGCAGTCTCAAAAGTTCAATGATAATTATCAAAATTTGACAAATAAAGATTTTGTCTGAAGATCAGCTTTGAACTTCTTTCCCATGGACGTGAGAGAGGCATTAGTTTCCCGAAGGAACTGCCTTTTGCTCTGCGGCTGTGGCACCCCGGGGTTTCCTCTGTGTGTGCACTGCGGGCTCAGCTGGGCTCCCTGCCCTTCCCTCCTTCTTCCTGACCCTGTGCCATCGCTTCTGCTCTGCTAGCATAGCTTTAAAGCATACCTACTCATATGGTTGATCTGGATGAAAAATACCCCGTTTTTTTGGGAAAAAAAACCCAACCACAACACAACACCAAACAACCTTTTGCTGAGTTATTTCCCCAGGAGTCTCATCCTTTCATCTGATTCACCACAGACAGAGCAGCTGCTCTAGCACACGAAGAAGATGCAGGAGCAGCAAAGAGTGATGGAGAGGTGGTGGCAGTGGCCACACTGCTGCTTTTCTCAGTGTTGCTGGTGAAGGTGAAGCCACAGACTCACTCTTGCCAATTGCCTGATAATGTGGCACGCCCAGCCCCTCTCCAAAGCCTCGTTACTCAAATTTATTTATTGGTGCTCTTCTCCCTCCACAAATACTCTCCTGTCCTCCAGCAATTAATTATGAACCAACATGACCTACATAAATGTTCCTCCTTCATTTGCCCCATGGCACTGCCTGGAATCCTGCTCCCTCCCCTCCCCCAACAGCCTGGGGGACAGGGGGTCCCCCCGCCTTGCCAGCCAGGCACGGGGGTGATGGCAGACACTCTCCCCTGCTCCCACACATAGACTGAAAGAAGGGGTGAGGCAAGCCAAGACACCCTGGCTTTGCAGGTTGGGAAAGGCAGAGGTTCTGCCAGTTGCTTTCTGCCCTCTCCCTCTCCGTCTGCCTCCAGGGTTCCGCTTTGGGCAGCATCCCTGAACTCCTCTCCAGGGGATGGGAAAGAGAGGCAGCAGGCAGGGGCAGGAGTTTTCCCTCTGGCAGGGCTGCCTTTGCAAGAGATGTGGGGCTGGTTCTGGGATTAGCCCAGTGGGAGCTGTGCTGCACTAAAAACCTGACTGAGAACTTCATCTGCCTCTGAACTTCATCCACCTCCATTCCGAAAGAAAATCCCAATTCCTTGAGGCCCATGGGAGATGTGCTGTTCCCTTCAGCAAGGGCTCACTTCAGCCTTGTTTTGTTGTCTCTGCAAAACAAACTTGTGCCACCACTTTGAGCGTATTAATACACAACATGGCTTTAGGACACAAGTCTACAAACTCTACCTGGAAATGCATTTTTTTACTCTAAAATTAAGACTTCAGCTCCTTTTCTCCAAGCAATTTTGTGTATGACTTTTGGTTTGCAAGTAAAAACTCCAGAGAACAGAAAGCCAGCTCCTGAAAATTTTCCTGAACCACAAAACCACATATGCCTCATGGAAGAAATGTCGTATGCTCTGGCACTGCAAAGACCTTGCTTTTCCTCCCTCTGCCATTGTGTGCTTTCTGAGTTGCTCAGGGCTGGGGGTGCCACTGCGTCTCTCCTGCTGCAGGAGCTGGGGAAGGTTGTGGGCTCAGCTTGACAAATCAGGGACTTCACACGTTGGTTGCTACCTGGAAGGCTTAAGGGAAAGACTATACTGCTCAGCTTAGCGCAGGAGACAAACTAAAGGTTGAACAGAGCGCCACTACTGTTGACGTTGCAGTGTTTCATCAGCTTTATCAGACTCTAGTCTCAGAAATGGAGAAAAAGCATCATGCGGCTCTCCTCATCCCAAAATAAATACAGCCAGGGTTCAAAACAAACAGGAAAAAAAATGTAAGCATTGTCTGCCAGGAACAAATTTGGAAAATGAGCTATTAAAATATTTACTGTACACAAAGGTCTTTGCCATCCATGAGCCTTCAGGATAATTTCTGAGATTCTTGTTTTAAACACTAGACATACACAAAATTCTAGTTCAAAAGTGGGCTATATGGGAGCTTGCTAAAAGTGGATGTTGTCCTTGACACTGAGCTCCTCCCTGTACCACCAGGAGTAATTCTCATCATTCACACACACTGTAATGTGCTTTGCAGCACACTCAAGGCTAAGAATAAGCTGGGGGATGCAGCAGGATTCTCTTGAAATGTTACAGTATTTTACTATTAAAAGTCTTAAGAGTGAGGTTGTAGAAGGAGACTACGCTGACATTTTCACTTTATTACCACATATCCAAATAGCATTAATCAAGTACTATGTCTGTAGGAAATATCCTTGTTATGAGGTGCAACTTGTTTCTGTAAGTCCATTCTTGAAGCTTTTCTGACGGCTTCTTAAATACACAGCAATACATTTCAGGGTCTATTTTCAGTGGTCTTCAAAGGCATAGACTGGAGTGTCCCATATTGCATAAGGACGTGGGACCAGTGTGAGCTCTGTAAAAGCTCCTGAAACAATGTTCCTGCAGGACGGGTGCTCAGATCCCAGCCCTGTCTGGTGCCATACCAGGCTCAGGGCTAGGGATTCTCCCTATTTCCCACTGTCATAGCTCAACCAGACACATTTTCACTCACTTCTATTTAAGGGTATAAGTGCATTTTGCTGCAGGCGTAGCACACGTATCAGGACACATGTCCAGCCAATTGCTCAGAATGTCTGCGGGTGGCTATGGTGTCAGAGGCGTGACGTTATCCAGATCAGATGAAACTGAGAGATAGGTATCTTCCAAATATCCATTCTGAAAGAAGAGACAAACGAGATCTCTGCCGAGGGGCACTGGGACAGGACATCAGGAGCAGCTGCACCCACCCTTCTCACAGTTTTCGTGTCAGTCAAAAATCCAAGAGTCATCGGGAAAAGGTTTTTACTCTTTATACTAATAGTAATTTAAAAATGTAAAGAAATTAAAGAAATGGTGCAACACTTCTGACAACTGTATAACTTGTCCTTCTGGAGGTGGGTGGCAGCAGATGCGTAGGGCTTGCACTGGGCTGCCCCAGGCACAACCTACACATGGCAGAGCTGGCTACAACGCAGCCGTCTCCCCGCCTCCCAGCTTCCCTGCCAGCGCTAGAAGCAGTGATGCCCACAGCTTATTCAGCATATTTTGGAGATCTCGGAGGTAGGAAGGGAAGTGCTGAGAGACAAACCCGCGGGCATGGCTGGTATTTGAGGTAGCCAACCAGCGTTTTGAGCTTGCTGTTCATCTTAAGGAACAACCCATAGGAGTGTACAGGGTGTCTCACTCTTGGCTCTCTGCTGTCTGCACAAGTACACTTTTGCCAGTTCTCCAGATCTTATCAGTTTCCCAGTATTTGCTCTTTCCCTGAAATCCAGCTCACAGAGTCAAGTGGTGAGTATAAACTTGATACTAAAGTTCCCTGTTCAAAGTTACAAAGGTATAACAACTCACGGTTTAAACAGCTCTAAAGGGTTAAAAATATCTTGGAAGATATTTTCAGTGCTCATCAGTTGTGATAGATAATTATGGGTTTGAAGAGATTTGCAATTTGTTTATAAATATGACTTCAAAAACTTTCTACTGAGACATCTTCAACAAACCGCTCAGCTTCATAGTTAATTAAGAAATCACATTTACACATGCATTTAGAAGTGTCAATAAATCACAGGAGCACTTCCACTTTCATTTTAAATGTTAAATTTGAGAATCTCCTGGCTGGGGAGAAAAGACGAACCCTGAAGGCTCAGGAAACAGAAAGAGCACAAACGCTGTCACACTGGCTGTGTTTTATCTCATTCTTTTGAAATCCATGCCATGAGTTTGTTGTTAGATGTATTTTTGACTGAGTGGCTCCAAGGGCTGGTTTGCCAATCGCGACTCTACCTCAGCAGTCTACCATAAAACTTATAGCTCAATAGTAGCTGATTTAAGTCTCGGATATCATAGAGAAGCAGGGAGCCTATTGCTGACCACTATGTTATTTGATCAGAGAATTTAATAGAGTGTGTGTGAAGACATCCAGTTTACACGTTTTCTTTCCTCTTTCTTTTCTAAGTAGAACAGGCTCTCTTCAAGAGGTACATGGGGTGTTTCAGCATATACATGGTGGGAGAGAGCTCCAAACCCAGTCTGCCAGCAGCACATCCCTTGCTCAGCACTGACTCCCTCCCCGTGTGTTCAGGGCAGACCATCTAACCTGCGGGCCCCAGCACATGGCTTGAGGGCTCCCCTTCCCAGGCAGCGAGTTGCCCAAGTGGCTCAGCATCCTGTGCAGCTCTAGCTTCAGTCCTTTCAGGTGCTTCAGATAAAAGGTCCGGGTGCCATCTCTTTGTGATCATCATACCAAAGAGCCTCTTGCATTTACACAGTATCAGGAATACATTTGATGCTCATTAGGCAATGAGTGATGGTCATCAAAATCCACATTTCTCTCTTCAGAGCTAATTCCTTCCCACATTCCTTCCTTTCAGCTCTGATTTTCAAGGTTAGCCTTGCATAGCAATGTGCGCTCCACCTTTCCATATGTGCAAAAATGCAGACCCCACAATTGCTCATGCAACAGCTTCATTACACATCTGTGCAGGTGAGATTGCAACCAGCAGCCTCATGGTAAACATAGCTTATTAGAGATCCCCCAAGACAGCCAGTCCCCTCATATCAAAGTACTTTGCAGAAGGAGCCTGAGTATGCTGATGTTCAGCTGGAGCTCTCTGCACACAGTAACTTGATTCAGATCCATGAATACACTAGCTGTGTCTGCCTGAGTTGGAAAGCTGGGAACAGCCTTTCTATGTATGCTGGAGCTGGAAACAGGGACGAACCCAGAGCTGCACAACACAGTTTCCATCTCCATCAACGATTCTTTCTCTCTTGCACACACAAATGCATTTATTCCAGCCCATCTCTCTTCTTCCTTGATTCAAGGAACATGAATATTCAGCCCTGTGGCTCTGGTCCCTGACCATGCAGCCTGATTTAGGTTACTTGGAAGTTCAGAGATATATGAATTTGGGAACTCAGCTCAGATCCATATCTGGTTAGAAACACTCCTGATATGAACAGACAGAAAAAAAGATCTCAGTTCCTCTGATCTCCCTTCTGGAATAAATAATTATTCTGTGGGCAGATGGTCTTTTCCAGCTGTTATGCCCCAATCATTGAAAAGTCCTCCAGAGACCACCTCACATGACATACAAATCCTTTACGAGAGCAGATGGTTAAAAGCTCCAGCAAATGGTGCAGGGTGAGCAATCAAAATTTCCACGTGGACCCCACCTACCGGCAGCACCCTTATGGCAGCGTGCCTGGCTAAGCCTTCGCACGACTCATGTCTCTCAGAGAGCGAACAAAGTTGCACCCAGCTTGAGCCAACGCAAGGGAGAAATTTGGATGTTGTTCTGTAAGGGCAAAGTTATGGCTTAAGATATGTTACAGGGGACTAAAGTGCACAGCTCAGGGACTGCTGGGTGCTGACTCTCTCCTTTGCTTCATGTTGTTGCTCCACCCGGTTGATAAGGATCATATGCTCTCAATTAAGCAATGTGCTTTTTTTTTTTTTTCAGTTTTAGGGGCAAAGTCCAGGACACCAGCACAAGAAACTACTCAAGGGTTTAGGCAGAATTTTGCGTCTATATCTAACAGAGCAATCTACCACTCAACAGCTCAGGGGCCTTCCAGTCCTGAAGGCACCATAAGTTCACCAGGTATTTCCCAGACAATTTTCCTACCTGCCAGCACTGCTGAACTCACAGCCCACACTTATGGGTTGTCCACCCAGACATCAGGTGTCTGCAAGGTCAAAGGCTGAAGTATGCCCAGCACAATGGAGCCTGGGCTATTGGTATGAGTCTTGTGAGAAATTGTACGTGCTTCTTTCCAGCACTTCCAAACTCTGGAGTATTTAACTTCATAAATTTAATAATGTGCTGGCAGCACTGTTTCTAACCTGTGTTTATTTTCCTGAGTTTTAAAAGAAAAACCACTCCCTGAAGTCTCATAAATATCACCATGCAGTTGGTATCAGTTTGGCAGAGACAGCATCCATCTGCAATGCTTGTTGTTCACATGGGCCATGCTGAACACTTTACAGTTTACTTGCCTGTGTCAGGTTTTTTCCTCATTTAGTATCTCAGGGGTAGAAATACTTTAACTTATTTTCACCAAGCCTTCACTTCAGACTTGGGTCCTTCTAGCTCTTTCCTCTGTTCTGTCCTTTCCGCAGCACCTGCTCCTTTTGCCAGCTTTCTCCTCATCTAGGGTTTTACGTGGGCCAAATATTTTAAAATAGACATTTGTTTCACAGTTTTGATTAAATTCTGTCCATCAGTATAAGGTAAACAAAGTGATACCCAACTGCAGTTGAGTTATATTGGATTTGCTCCAGTTAAACCCATATCATCATTTGCTCCTTTAGCCTTAATTTTGCAAGGTAACATTATCATGATGATAATAATAATTATCCCTATGATCATAGGGAAAAACTAAAGCCAGCTGTGGCATTGGAAAGTTACTATCTCCCAGCCTTGAACTCAGACACTTCGTATTTGACATCTGTCTGCGCTCACAAGCTACATCCAAATGCAATTTTCTCTACTCTCCACACCAGTTCAGCTTCCAACAGGATTTAATAACACCCCAGTGTGCACAGTTATAAACCAAGTTCAAAGTGCTTGGTATTAAGTCTACTTTATATGAGGAGGCAGGAACCAAAGTCACTGTGTTTCCTCATGAGAAAATTTCGCTGATTTAATGCAATCAATTTAGCAACTGAGCTTGTGAAATGGGTTACACTTCTGTAGTGCTGTCCTCATGCTGGAGAGAAAGAAACATCAGGCTTCAGAGAAGGATCAGCTAGTGGTCAAACCCACCCTTGCAAATGCAAGCAAGACCCAGCTGTGACTCTGTGCTCCAGCCTGGCTGGCAGCTGCTCAGGGGCTTCACCCTCAAGTTCCTTCATGGCTCATACGTATATTGAGCATTGACTCAGCTGAAGCCTCCTAAAACCCACGGTGGTGAAGCAACACATCCCTGGGTAACTCGGGCAGTCTTCCTCCGGCGGCTCCTCCAGTGGTCCCCAGGCCCTTCTGTTTGTCTTATGTGTCGCTTTTGTGTCCCAGCACCAAAGGATACAGCAGAGCAAACTGCCGTGCTTGAAGAAGTCTGGTTCTCCACCGGGGGAAGGAACAATTTCAGAGCCCTGACTGCATTGCCGTACACCCGGGCTTGTGTCTTGCTCTTATTTGCCCTCGTGCTCCTCGGAGCTTAAAAGCAGGATGCCGTACGCATGAGGAAAATCCACAAGCAGCCTCTGGGAGCACATTCCTGCTTCCCATCAGAGCTGCTTCATAGGTTCACCACCCATCTGCATGTTAACATTTCAGCTACTTTTGCTTGTTCTTCCCTGTGAAATTTCATCACTTTGTTTAATTGCAAAAGTCAACCACTATATTCAAGAGATGAATTACCCTATTGCCGCAAGAAAGTTTGACATTTAGTAGCCTAGAAGATATTTATGACCGAAGCAGTTCTTCTTCTGAAATACAACATTCATTTGTAGAAATTCCCTACTGGGGGGGGGGGGGGAATCAATGACACATAGAAGGTGCTAAAGCCCTACCAAAATAGCATCTTAACTGTTCCTAAGATGGTGAAATGTACACAAATGATGAATAACAGTTCAGAAAGTTAACCAGTTTAGTCCTGGAGCAATGCAAGCATTTTAAGACAGATTTACAGTGCACTGAAAATCTGATTATGTAAACTATCATAAATGGATTCAGTGTGTTAGAAGCCAACATTAAATCTTCAGCGGTTTACTGAAAAAAAAGGCAATAGGGGACTATACATTAAAATGAAGATTGATTTTGGAAAGCCTAGCATAAATGAAATATGCTGACATAATGGGTAAGCACAAAGAAAGAAAGCATAAAATTAACAATCATCAGTTCTTGCTCCAGGATTATGACTATAAACCAGAGAATGACATTAATTGTAAAGCTAGTCCTTGAGATGAACTGCAAAAGTTTTGATAGAACTTGTCAAAACTCCCCAGGTTCCTGGTTCAAAATCTGTGCTGCAATTACACCTGGTCATTAAAACTAATGGAAACAATCCTGAAAAATCCCATGCACAAGCTCCTGCCTTTTCTGTCAGGATGGGGCCCTGCAGGGCACGATTTCAGGGGCCAGAAAGATTTGGGGGCCAAAAAGGGTTTGGGGACCTCCTGCGCCGCTCTGCTCTCACCCAACACCTTGGTGTTTCTCAGGCACAGCCTCAGGCAGCCAAAACATTTTGCAAGCCTTATTGCATCGTGCAATTTTATTTTGGTGCTATTGGAAAGCACATCGTTAGCAGGCAGAGCTGCAGCTCTTGGCAAGGTGTAGCAGAGCCGGGAGTGGGGAGGAGGGCATTCCCAGCCCCAGGCACCAGCTGGAGCTGGGAGTTTTCACTATCATCGGGAAGAAAACTCTGGTTCCTGGATATCTTATCCTCCGTGACTGTATCAAATGGTGAGGAAGGTAAGAAGAACAGTTTTACTTCAGAGCATGAAGGTGGATAACAAAAGGGAGAAGGTTGGATTATGGAGCATCTTGTTCTCGATGGGGTTTTTAATGACCTAGGAGGAAGGAAGGCTGCATAAAATCTGTTTAAAAAATAGCACTCAAGAAAATTCATCACAGTTAACTAAAGATGTAAGAGTAGTTGTACGTAACACCCTTCTGACACCCATTAGCTGAGGACCAGCACGGCCATAAATCGGTGTGGGATAGCGCATTTCAGAAGTGGGGGTCACTGAGGGTGAATCTGGCTGTTCTGCTCAGCATGGCAGTGTCCATCAGGGTTCACCACACTCAGGGTGGTCCATTTCAGAAATTACATCAGGTGAGGTTTTTTGGGTGTTCCTCAGTGAATATACCTATTATTTGCTTTGGTCCAAGACTTCACAGCAAAGTTACTGTGAACTCTGTAGGACTTTTATTCTCTCTTTTTTACCTACCTACCTAGGCTGCACTTTTTAAAACTGTATTTAAAGAACCTTAAACCTTCTTTAAATCTATTTTCATTGAAACTCGTTATAATCCTGAAAGGGTTTATATGTGATTCAATAAAAATTTGTTGTTAAAATGTTATGGATTTTTGTTGTTGTTGCTAGGCCCTTTTTTTTTCTCTTTCTTCCTCACTAGAAGCAGAGTTTAGCAAAAGTGTTTAATGCTACAGTTGTACTTAAAAACTAGCCAATGGCATTAGAGTTGGGCTTAGATATGATCCTTTTTACTGGATATGTAAATCAAAATAAATAAATTTTAAAAGTCCCCAGGAAACCATCCAAAGGAGTATTTCAAATCTGAAAAGAACATATTATACTGCCTCTTTTGAAACTAGGTCTGTAAACCTGTAGGTTGGCAAATTAGTAATTATTTTTTTAAAAGACCGAATCAGCACTGGTGGGCACCCAGCTCAACCCGGGGGCTGCCAGGTGCATTGCCTGCAGTGCCGAGCTGCTGCGTAAAAGTGGAAAACACAGCAAAGCAAAAAGTCAAATCAGTCTTCAGTCGGTTTACAGGACAGTTTCCAAAGGTCCTGCCACCACCCTGTGCTATCTGCTGCCACAATAGGAGACAGCAGCCCCTGCCATCTGAAGGATGGTTGTCCCGTGTCCCCGGTGAGTGCCAGGCTTTTGTGTCCTTGGCAGTCCTGGGATTTTCCCATTACACACTGTAATGACTTGAGGCTGAAGGGTGTCTGGCTTATTCTGACTCAAGTATAAATTTCGATTTTGTATTACTTTAGACTAGAAGCCTGGGTTGATTTGGGGGAGAAGGGGAGGGAAAGGCTGTCTAGGGCATTTCCTCACTACAGAAATAAGTATTATGGACATGAAGAAACCTCATTTTGTCCTGTATTTGTCATGCAATACCTCCCTATACCAATTAATCCAGTGGATCTGCCCAAATACTGTCTATGCAGCAAAAATATAGTAAAAGGAAGAGCAGTAAATCAGGTAGAGAGGGGTGGGAGACCACATCTGGATGACAGAGCAGGTTATTTTGTCAGATCTCTAAATGCACATGCCCTTGTTTCTGACTCACCTGGGCCAGGATTCATCACCCGTCACTGCAGGTTATCTGCAGCGTAGCCATCGATGCTGGAGCACATTGAGCAGGCTGTATCCAGAGTCACCAGGGGAACAGGCACTTTTATAACGTGACTCACCTTGTGCTAATGCTTATACTTAACTTAGTCAAGATGAATCAGGCCCTATTTCCCTCCGTCGACTAAAAGGGAGCCTAGAGCAACCAGCTGTGACACAGATGACCGCGCTATTGGCATCTGCAGTGAGGTGAGATCCTGTAACTGAGTCATTTAATCTGCCTTAAAATGTGATTTTCCTATTCATACAGAGCAAAATTCAAAGAGGAAAGAAACAAGAAGGAACTGTTTCCTTGCTGGTGTGACTTGCTACCCCAGAGATGAGTCACTCCAATCTTTCTCCGATAGCCAGGAGGCGGGTGGATGGATAACTCACATCACTGTAAGCTCACAGACACATCCATTAGCCGGTGACAAAGTCATGAAACCTTCGTTTCTGCTGTAGGTGTATAATTATAGCAAGAGAAAAATCTGAGTCACGGGTGTAAGTCAGCCTCCCTTCAGGTATGTGACACGTAAGGTATTAATCAGTTGAAGGACTGGAAAATACTGAAGTGATCACTGTTCAGTATTGGTGAATCAGACAATGAATTCTCTTGGATGTGGCATATAGAGAATATATGTGAAAAAGTGTGTTGGGCAGCATATTAGTGCTTGATCTTTCACCGTGGCTTTTTAGAGTGTGTCTCGTGTTACATCCCTACTACTTTTAAGTGGGTTCTTCCAGACAGTCTCTGGAGTTGCAGGTTTGCTTCTTCTAAACAGATATCAAAATATCTCAGGGTATGGAAGCACGCGTTTACAATACCTGCACAACCTTTCCCCACCAGTTACCATATAATTACTTAGCGTACAAGTGAAGTACAGTTGTAATAGAGGAACTCTAATATTAATCTGCATAAATCCAGTTCAGAATTAAACTGCTAGTTAAAGATGCTTTAAGGAGGGTGTTTAATTTTCTTTCTTATTCTAGTGTAATTAGTGGAAAGATGCAAGGTTGTTTAGATACCTTATTTAAACATTTCTGTCTCCTCATACATTGTTGTGATTTGGTTAAAACCCTTTTGATGCTTGGAGGAACATCTGACATTCACTAAGTCAAGAAGAAGGAGCAGTTAAATGACCCTTTATTTGGGAAAGGCCCATCAGAAAAGGCTACCGCTGAAGTATAGACCTGGTGTCAGTGCCAGGCAAGAGTTGTGCCATCAAGCCACCATATTTCCTAGGAACAGGGCTGCAATGAGGACCACCCCAGCACTGGCGTTGGTGACATCACCCACATCCTTGGGAAGTGCTAGAAAACACCAGTAAACAGGAGCAGGAAAAGCCACAGCCACAGGCGGGGCAGGAACGAGGCATAGCAAGAAATTTACCTTGATCCAATGTGACTTACTCTTGGCCAACCCCTGTGGGCTGCTACTTCGCATCTAAGTTTCTTCTCCCCAGCACAGTCCAACAGGCCGTTTTTTATTCAGCCTTTTAAAGACCCATACCGAGTCTTTTTTTCTTTTAATGTTTGCCTCTTTTCCAGTCTTCTGCAGCTTCGCAAATCCTCCAAGATACCATCAGCTCCTCGCTGGAGCCTCAGGAGGGCTGAGACACTCCGGTGATGGATACAGGGAACCATGCAGGTCTGTGGGAACACAACGCAGAGATGGTCCAAGGTCTTTTTACAGACTTAGCTCGGATCCACTTGGGCTTATTTTGGAATCATGTTAGATGGGGCGTTTTAGATGGGCATAACAAGTGGGCTTGAAATGACTCATGCCGCTTTCCTCACACTGCACCCAAGCTGATGATTCTCCTGGAGCTCGGCAGGGAATATGATACAGGTACAGGTGTACACAGTCAGCTCACATCCAGCCGAGCTTTCTGAAAGAAGGCCTTAGCTTTGTCCTGAACGGAAGTTTTTGGACTATTTCCAGACCCAACCTGACCCTGAAATCTGCAATGCTTTATTCATGCTGTGCTTGTGCTAATGAACCATGTCAGACCCCAGCTATCTCTGCATCTGTGGTACAGATAATCTCCAAACTGGATAATTCAACCACAGATGCCTGAGAGCTGGTTTTAGCTGCAAACACCTCAGTGATTGCTTCAGCCATATCCCTTAGTACTCTCGGGTGATTTTCATTAGACCCAACCAAGCTGAAAACATCTAATTGAAGGAGTACTCCATAATCTGTTCCTCCTCTTCTAGTCTGAGTTCTTCCTCTTTTGACACTGCTGTTAATTGCATTAAACATCTGATAGCAGTTAATCTTTTTAGTGAAGGCGGATGCAGAAAAAAAAAGTATTAAGTAACTTGAGTGATTATGGAAGTCCTGCTGGAATGTGGACTTGCTTTCAAACGGGTGGTTGCATTGGCCAGATCTACCAGTATTTATACAGGCAAAAGTAAGCTGATATTTGCTGTGAAAATGCATCCTGCCTTCTGAGTGATTCCTTCTTGGAAAGAGGAAGCTGAAGCACCACTTTGCCACAGCAGTACAGGAGCATGGGACTGTCTGCACAAACCATCACTGAAGTCTGGGAAGGAAGGAAGGTGCAAGGAAAACAAGCAATGGACAGCTGTGAAATCCTGAGCTCACTATCTCCTCAGATTATGCTTTCACCATAGGTGAAGCACAAAGCAAAAAGCAGCAGGCAGTAGAGAAAGCAGCTATAAACTGAATGCAAACTCAATATTTGGTACCTTCCCTGCCTCCCATTGTTTGTCTCCTGTGTCCTATTTGCTGGTCTTCAGCCCATTTGGTTGTGACAGGACAACTGTTTTCAGGACTGTATTTTGAACTGGATTAGGGACCTGATCCGATTAAAAAAAAAAATCCTGCCAAGAAATGTCAGTTCTGTGATGGGAACAAGCGATTGTGAGAATAATTGAAACCAGCATTGCCACTGAACACGTTGCGTTTGGAAACCACAGCCCCGTCTCCACGGCCAGCCTGGCCAGGCTGCTCTGCATTGTTCTGATTTACAAAAGAATCTGCTGTTGGAAGTGGGATTTTTTTTGTTTGTTTGTTTTGTTTTAAATAACTGAGTACTGATGTCTTCCAGTCACAACAAATATTGTGGCTGTCTTATTCAGTGCTCATGTTTGTCATCTTTTGTCATGAAAATGAAATTCAAAGACAGAAAATGGTGTTAGAAATGGCTGAGAGGTGAAAGTATGGATCAACAGTTCCAGAGTGCAAAACATTAAGGAAGGTTCCAATTACAACAAAACAAAGCCTTGCAAACCCACCAAAGTCATAGGAAAAGCTATGCTTAAAAAAAACCAACCAAACAAAAAAAAAACCTAAAATGAAATAGCTTCTCTTTGGCAAAACTATGCATGGCTGCACTCCAGAGGAGGTGTGTGCCCACCCATGGCAGGAGGGCTGAGCCTCCTGCCAGCAAGTCTTTCAGGGCAAAGTACACGTCTTGTATGTTCTCGTGCTCCCAACCAGCAACGTAAAAGGGTGGAGTTGCTCCCATTCTTTCTGAGATTTTTCATCTTGTCCATAGCAGAGGTTGAAATTTTCAGGCTACATCAACGCCACTACGTTTAACAGCAGCAGGAACATCCCTCAGCACTCCCCCTCCTCTGCACCATGAATTTTTTAGCATGGGTCTTGGCACATTTTGACCTGTTCCCAGACCTGTGCCCAGACTTCTCCCACACAGTTTCTGGGTAGGGCTCAGCAGCACCACGGGCCAGGGACTGCTCCCAGCACCAGTTTCCACGCGGTCACCCTGGTTTGAAGAGTAAAACAGTTTAATGTTACGGATGCAGGTTGCTCCTTGCCAACAGTGCCAGGGAATGGCCCCAGGCACATTTAATCTGCTAGTATAGACATAGCTTCAGTGTCTTTGTGCTGTGCTTCCTCTCTCACTCATTTGTGCTTTAAAACCTTTTTGGTAATAGTTTGCTTGTGAGCTGATAGGTATTTTAGATGGTAATTTATGGACTTAGCTGAATTCATCTTTTTATTTTCCTAGAATGAGTCCACTGTAAATATTCAGGTGTCTGAGGCTTTACAGCCACCTCCTGCAGAGCGGGGGTAACTGCTAGCAACGGGCACCCAAGCTGAGTGTTTAGGTTGGGCAAGAGGCAAATCCTCCGTTTGCAAACGTTTCTTCTTATCTTGTGCTAAAGGCCAGAGATTTACCTGAGCTGGCGCTTTGTGGAAGAAACCAAGCATTTCTTGGCAACTCAAAGCACAGTGGCAAGCCATGATCTTAATTTGCTAATACTGTTCTGGTTTAGGGAGTTGCCCTAATGAAACTGTCATCTGAAGACGAGAAGGAGTCAGCCCCTAATGTCCCATAATTTCTGTGCTCGTGGGCTCTGCCTGAATTTTGTCCTCAATTCCCTAACAGGACTGCTGTATAGCACAGTCAAACCAGCTGTATGTTGGAGAGCCAGGCAAATACTAACGCCCAGTTTAACATGCAGCTCATGTGCCTTTAAATAGCAGCGAGAGCCGAGCCAAGCCATCCACTGCAGCAATTTCTGGACATATGTGCGGAGCACCCCTCCTCCCCTGAGCCCTCCCAGCCCCGAGCTGCGAGCGCACACGAGCTGTGCGGAGGGGCCGGGGATTGGTGCGTCTGCCTGTCATTTCACAGTCACCCCACTGACGTCTCCTCCACGCTGTTGACTTGATCCCGTTTGTAGCCAATATAATTATAACATGGAGAATCAACAACTGTTAACGATTTAGGTTAAATGTAATTTAATGCCCCGAGATTACCGCACATAGATGAGATTTTGCTTCACGTGAACCATGCAGAGAATGTGAAGAGCCTGCATGCTTCTGCTAAAGTAATTCTGGACAAAGGAAAGATTGACACTGGCTTCCTCAGACTCTATTAAATGCTTCAGTGACTTTGGCATGAGTTTATAATCTGTCATTGCTCTTGGAACTCCACATGCGAGAACGGGATCTGTCTGAGAGCAGAGGTTCAAAATCCATTCTTCTTTGGGGGAGGGTGTCCGTATATCTTAAAGAAGGAGAGCTCAGACTCCCTCATCATCTCTAAGGGTTTGCTAGTCCCTTGAAGAGGCTATGCCTAATATTTCTCTTGCAGTGCCACTGTATCCATAAACCGTGGAAGACAGCGTGAAATGTTGCTGTTATAAGGTCTAAGAAGTAGTCACACAAGCCTAGAAACTCAGAGTCCATCGCAGAGTGCTCCTGTGCTACTGGGACGGCTGCCAAGCACGGCACACAGATTGCTGTTGCTGAGCTTCTGAATGATGAGAAAATAACCGGGACTGCTCAACACAGCGGACACTCTCCCAGAGCACCCAGAGAGGTCAGTCAGCATGGCTGCTACCTTTGGTA
This sequence comes from Recurvirostra avosetta, assembly GCA_004023745.1. Lineage (NCBI taxonomy): Eukaryota > Metazoa > Chordata > Aves > Charadriiformes > Recurvirostridae > Recurvirostra > Recurvirostra avosetta. The sequence goes on from SAYO01033430.1 coordinate 724,109, forward strand.
GCCAGTTTGTAGGTGGACTGTGCTAGATCCTGGTCCCAGAAGTCAGGGCCAGATCCTGAACACACATTTTAGAGGTTTCCAGCTCTGTACATTAATCCAAGAGAAGGTTTCCTAACAAAGGATTATAGATTTAGAGCTCATTTGCCTTCTCCCCAAATGCAGAATACACATCACTTTTCCAGCCTTCCATGCTGCCGCTGCCTGACTAGGAATGCAAATATTTGTAAATGAAATTGCCAGCTATTCTCTAATTCTTAAGGAACTCGGCAAAAAATAGCCTCAAGTCCAGCAACCTTTTGTGATGTGGTGACAATGAGCCCTTTGATAATCTTTAGTACTGAAAGCAAAAGGATATCTGACACACTGATGTATTTTGATGAAGTCATTTATGAGCTTGACTTTGATAGGATGTATTAACCCATACCTCTGTGCTCCTGAGCAGCTGCTTCGATGACAGCAGTTGGATTTACTGGCAGCAGCTTGTTGGCCTGTTGGGTCACAGCACATAACAAATGGAGGAGCTTCCACATTCTGTGTCTTAATATCGAAAAGTCAAAGTTTACTACGGTCTCACTGACTCCTGTAACTATCCAAGGGTTTAGGAGTAGGCACATACTGTTTATAAAGCACTTTGCTCTTGGGTGGTATGGGGTACCTGTTTTCCAGGAGCCTGCCGCAAGGGCGCTGCTCTCCACCATGCTTTCCAAGAGGCTTTCAAGCCAACTTTAACTTGCTCTAGCTGGGATCAGTATGGTAACTTTCTTGATGGCATCCTGACAAGAATCTCAGTCCTTGCACAAAGGTTTTGGGCAAAGGGCAGATGCCAGCCTAAGAACCAGCATCTGCGGCTGACAAATAATACAAAAAAGGTTCTGGCTATAAGTAAAGAAGTAATGAACTAATCACACAAAGAAGAAAGCCATCATTATCCTGTGACATGAGGCAAAAATCAGTTATGTAGAGTGCTTTCTAGTCTACCCAAGCTTTTTTAGTTGTTTCACATTGTTAGTTTTCCAAAAGTGTCCACAGAAATAGTTGTTCTCCAGTATTATCAGTAGTTTTCATAGCTCATATATTTTAATACCTATTAAAACTGCTCAGATAGGTGGTAGTGTTTTAATGTTAGTAAAAATCAGAGGTGAGCATTCCGCACTTGGTGGTTTACAAATGTTCATCACAGTAATATCACTTGTTTTAGTCACAAAGGTATAAAATTGCATAAACTGTGTTACTTGAGCAGAGTTCATATTTTATATGTAAAACAGATCAGTACTTCTGATGGTAGTTCGCAGAAGCAAGAAAAAAATAATGATCTTTAATCAAGAGTCTTCCATATGGCGCTCTGGAAGAATAAGAATATCAGTAATTCATACATTTCAAGGATTTCATATTTAGAGCAAGATTAATCTCTTCACTCTTAACTGCAGGATTTGTAGTGCGGTGAGGGATTTAATGATATGGTCACATAGGCTATTGAAATGATTACTTTTCTGATTAGAAGTGGTCACCCAAAGTCAATGGCTCAGTTACGTAATAGGAAGCTTCACGGGATGGTTGCCAACTTCTTCCCCTTCAGATGAGTTTTCTATCTGGAAGGACTTGGAATTCCTTTCCAATCACATAGACTAGACCTGGAGACCCATCAGATGTACATCCACTGATACAGCTGAGAATGTGTTGGGACTTTCCGAAGGAAGGGAGGAGCAGTGAATCACTGCAAGCACAAAAAAAACCAAAGGGAAAGACATGTTATGTCAATGTGGATCATGGACTACTTCTATTGTGCGCTAAATAGACACCCAACTGAAACAAAACTGAACCTGGTAATGTAAATAAGATAAAAGATCTGGATATTCACACAGATTAACTAAAGTGAACGGAAAGCTTCCAACAGCAAACTACAGAGCTATAAAGACTGTCAGCAAGGAAAATAAGTGCACATCCACTCAAAGTAAGTGATATGAAGAATGAAACTACAGCAGGGAGCAGGGTCTAAAATTCACCTCAAAGGAAAGAAGGAAACGCACCATGACAGAATTGCCTAAGAAAAATTTAAGTGATTGAAACAACTGGAGGTAAAAAATGCTGCTGTTCAAAAAGGGGCTTTGTACAATTATTCTGAAGAGAAGCCACAGTGCCACTAAGTAGGGCTAGCTGGCTTCCTTCCTAGTTCTTCGTTCATTGACCATACCTTCACATTACATAATACTAATGACCAAAGAAATTAATGGCAATTAGTACTCACACTCCGTGATTGTAGGAAAGCATTTGACAATGATGCTGCTATAGCAAGACACTGAAAATGTACAGATTTCTGTGTAAAATCATTTGTATTTTCCAAAATCTTTCACGGTACACTGGTAATTAAATGATTGCTTTGATGTCACTGCCGGCATTGGCGAAGGTACATCATCTCCCTGCAACGTCTTTTACTGCTGTGTAACAAATATCTGGCACGGAGACTGGAGTCCCAGGGGTGTTTGGCAGTCTCGGTTTGCCGGGGATATCTATTCATCAGCAGATGAGATACAACAAAAGACAAACAGCTTAGTCAGAACAGCAAAACAATAAGGTCTTATAATCAACAGGTCAAAAAACAAAGGCTATGAAAATAAATATGACCTTACGTGGCATTGCTGTTCTAGAAGGAGTAACTGCAAGCATTGTTGTCACATTTATTTACCCAGGCAGTACATCTCACAGCCCCTGTGACTCTATCCGTGGTGCAGGGCTCAGATGGGCAAGGGAGGGACCGCTGGTGAGAATGGAGTCTAACATAAATAATGTCTTCACCAAACTGTGGATCAGGGAGAAGCAATAGGTTTATCAAGCACTGTTTAAACAACTTTCAGTTGGAGATCCGTATCAGATATTCATAATAAAATTATGAGATAAAGAACAATGACAATTTGAGGTGTATACAGTTACCAACAGATGACCAAAAATAGAGATAAAGAAGGTAGAATATGTTGGCCATATTGTGACAATACTGAAAAACAGACTTAGTGACCTGAGGGCCAGAGGAGAAGATGTTGACTTGAGGAATGACATTGCAGGATGTGAAGGACTGAAGCAGTGACCTTGCAGATTAGCAGATGGATAAAATTAAAAGTATTGCTCTACGATAGGATTAGTTAGGGGCAAATGACCTCTGCCTTGTGTCCCAGCACACGTGAGGGGTGGATTGCTTTAAAGCACCCTTGTATGCTGAAGTTTTCTTTGTACAGAAACCAGGTATATGGTCTTCCCACACTGTCAGTGCAATGGCCATATTCATGCTGTCTACTGCAGGCAGCCTGGAGTTTGCTCTCATGACCAGTTTTCCCTACTTTACACATTACAAGCCTGTAAACCTGCCAATAGTTACTTTGGACATCTCACTTCCAGCATAACCATGTGTGGTGGGTTGACCTTGGACGGATGCCAGGTGACCACCAAGCTGCTTTATCACTCCCCCTCCTCAGCTGGACAGGAGGAGAAAAAATATAATGAAAGGCTCATGGGTAGAGACAGGGACAGGGAGATCACTCGGCAAATACTGTCACGGGCAAAACAGATGACCTGGGGAAATGAATTTAGTTTATTATTAGAGTAGGATAATGAAAAATAAACCCAAATCTTAAAACACCTCCCCCCCACCCCTCCCTCTTCCCTCAACTTCACTTACAATTACTCTCCCTCCTCCCCCCGAGCAGCAGAGGGGGACAGGGAATGGGGGTTGCGGTCAGTTCATCACACGTTGCTCTGCTGCTCCTTCCTCCTCAGGGAGAGGACTCCTCACACTCTTCCCCTGCTCCAGCGTGGGGTCCCTCCCGCGGGAGACAGTTCTCCAATAATTTCTCCAACATGGGTCCTTCACAGGCTGCAGTTCGTCATGCACTGCTCCAGTGTGGGTCCTTTCCGCGGGGTGCAGTCCTTCAGGAACAGACTGCTCCAGTGTGGGCCCCCCATGGGGTCCTGCCAGCAAACCTGCTCCAGCCTGGGCTCCTCTCTCCACGGGGCCACAGGTCCTGCCAGGACCTTGCTCCAGTACGAGCTCTCCACAAGGTCACAGCCTCCTTCAGGCACATTCACCTGCTCCAGTGTGGGGTCCTCCATGGGCTGCAGGTGGATATCTGCTCCACCGTTAACCTCCATG